>JAFMSR010000016.1:41981751-42039607 GCA_022818135.1 Saxidomus purpurata
GAATATAACTGTAAAACTTCCTTAAAATGTCTTAATTTTCACATGACATGATCGATACGGCGACGGTGATGTCAACAACGATCAGTTTGATTGATACATGTTACAGTCACAGGGAATATGTTCTGGTTCATAAACTAATCGAACGCCGTTCTTTTCAAATCACTTCTCTATGCAAATTTTATGCATCTATTAAATACTCTTCTGTTTTTCCTTTATTGGTTTTATTCTTAACTTTTCATCCCCATCCTGTGTAATTTATTTATAGCCGTTTGCATAAAAACAACATAACATTAACTTCCACCGGAGTGTCGGGACCTATGTTCGCCCAGGCACATGCTCATTCTATTTCACGTCTGTGAAATTTACCGATAAATGTGTATTTGATCATGAATGCGTGTTTTTGTTTCTTGATGCATAATATGTTCTACCCTCTGTCCCCATTTTTAAAGAGTTAATCGGTTGGGCTGAAGGAGGTCAGCAGGCGAAAGATACTTAAAAGTACCAACTCTTGATTACCTGAATAGCAAGACGTTTCATTCAGGCCTTGTAAGAAGCGGAGTTTTATAATAGTAAATTGCTTTTGAATGTTGATACATGTCATTGTTTCTTTGTGTGTGTGTGCGTTTTCTTGTTGTTTTCTCTTAGTCAATAAGTTCCTTGTCATCTTTTATTTAAGTTTAGAAAATCATTGCTAATCAGTTTACACTTGATCTGATCAAGGGTTATAATCGATGATTGATGTTTATTCAGGTTAAACACACGTATATACATATATATGTTAAAAATACCACTATAATGGATTTTAAAGCTATTTCTTACAAGCTCAGCAGGACAGTTTTTCTTCCCAGTTTCTTAAATGATGGAAATTGCATATGCAGTTTCGTTTAAGTGTCTAAGAAATTAATTAGCAACGGTCAGGAGTAATCTTAAACCAAATTGTTCTTATTTCTTGTGATTCTTATGTTAATCTTACTTTAATAAAATGCTGAGTTTGTAATGTAAAATCTTATGAATAACTGTGATACCAAAGTACCGTAACTGTAAATTAGTCATTAAACGCACCAGTGGCTTAAGCACATACGAGCTGTTATTAAGCTGATTTTTCATCTAACACAATAACTTAAATTATGATAGTTTATTTCAGTCTCAGTCATTTGCATGATACATATTTATAAAATCCATGCATAAAAAATCATATAATATCAAGCAAATGACCATTCTATAATAGAATTATAAGAGACTATAAGCATAACAGATTACAAATAATCACAGTTACATTTTAGTTACATTTTAGTTTGACTGAAAAATGACGTCAATGAAATATGCTTTGCCCAACAGATACATAAATCGATTTTGTTCAGAGAATTTAAAGGTCTGTTGGGTTCACAATTCTGCTTGTGACCGACCCCAGCATCTCTCAATTGATGTTGTGAATGCTTGTTTTTGTGTCTAAATAGGAGATTTTTATTACATAAATTTATAAACAGACTGTACATTTTATACTTTAATGTATACTTGTATTTTTATTTCACAGCTCTTATACATTTGTTGATCTTATACACTTGTAAATGAATAAAGGTTATAAAAGTTGTACAGAGCTTATGTTTAAAGTAATCATGTCTTGCCGACTTAAAATAAATCTTATTTCATCAAGCAAAAGTGAAAATTTGATAGAAAAAATAATTAGAAACTATAAAAAACCCAACGAACTTTAAACTTAACAGTAAATAAATGAAAGGGTAATCATAGTTCTTTTTTGTACCTACAAAATAATGGATTTATAGCCAATAATCGTCACTGGTCCTTACTGTCAAAATTGTTTTTCCAAATCAAGGTTCCGGGTCCAGCATAAGATACGGATACCTTTCCCCTTATTCTGATTGTTTTCCAAAACTTTAGGTATTACAACAATTCTTTAACTCTTTTTAACAATTTTAACAATCTTGATAGATACGAGGCACCGTTTCCCATGTATTTTATTATTTGCCTTTTTTTTAACACCCAGCGTTCTCCCTGCCCATAACACTCGTGAGATGCGTGAGACAGTACTACAAGATAGATAGTATTTTTTATCCTAGAACTGCAATAATTTAATTATTCAGAACGAAATATGAATATGATTTTTTTTTGGGGGGGATCCCGAAGTAGAGTAAGTACTTTTCTACAGTCTGTAACCCCTGAAATAGTTCATATAAAGAATAAAAACTTTTCAATGACTACAGTTACACCAGTAGTGTATTAGATTTGGTAAAGTTGCACTCAACCGAAAAATATTAGAGCAAACCATTATTTTTACTACATGTAACTAATAATACGTACTCTATAAGATTAATTATCTATCACTCACAAATAAATTAATCTACCTAACTCCTCAGTCAAAAAAGCAGCATCACGTTAACTTCTTTACCCACGTCTATTAGATTATTGAACAGTGTACCGTCATACATAAAGTCTAGTCCCAGTCTATAGACTTTGTCAGTAGACTGAAGGCATACTCTTAAATATGTTCCTTCTGTGAGTAACAAATGGCATTGTAGATCTTTTCTCTCTTTTTTCTTGCTTTGCACCTAATTTTTAAAAGCTAATTAATTTTTTCCAGACTGAAAAGAAAAGAAGCCAAGTGATTAAGTCCTCTCAAGTGTCACGCATGTGATTTTACTTTTAAGTCAGACACTTCCTCCTTTTAAACAAAGATAAAAACTGCCGTACCTTTATTTAGCTAGACAAGTGGTAGTTATTATTATCAGATAAAGTAGGGATTGACATTGCTAGCAAATGAAACGCCTTTAATTTCTAAAATACCAACGTCGCTTAATACAGTAAAAACAATGATCCGAATTACGTTTCAATTTCATTTAAAGGAACTACATTTGTACTTCTAGTAGTTCTTGTTAGTACATGTATAGTAATTTGATTCAGAACCATGCTGGATTTGCTGGAGTCGTGCGTCAGATCATACGTCGGATCATACGAATGTGGAGAGAGCCAATCCGGCTTCTGGATTACATTACTATACTAAAAGCCATTTGATTATATACCTTTGGGTCTGCGCGAATAAACTTTAATTAAAATGATATTTTACGCAAAGAATTGAAGACACACTCTTGGCCAATTGGATTTATCCTTTCAAACAATGGCACTGTGCGGGTTGCATGTTTTCTTCTTTTTCTTCGAACGAAACACCGTCAAGATCGGCGCAGAGTGATTTCAGAAGTAGTAGAAATGATAGGAAAGGTATAAATAGTCAGATCAGAGACAATATATTAGCCCACTGCCTTCTTTCCGTCATATTAGACCAATGCGGCTACCGTCGCAGTCCCAGGGAATTTATCCGACCGGTACAGCTTTAACAAGTATTGGTGCTCGAACTAACAGTCTGGGTCGATCTGCTTAGAATTTAAGCATAGCGAGCCGCTGTCTGTAGTGTACCAGATCAGGCAATGGTTGCCGTAAGAGTGTTCCTGTCACTGTCCGAGGGAAAAAGTTGTACCAGAAAGCGTCCGTATAGTGGCTGAAATCTGTCTGTAACACTTGGTGTGTTTCTTCCTAGTACGTGCAGGTGTTGGTATTAGGAATGATTCAGATTGGATGTCGACGTTGTTTTTTACAATTTTGTAGAACATTTTAAGGTGCTGTTTTGGATTATGAGTATGTCATTCACACGTTTTGTGTTGCGATATTTGTTGGTCGCTTATCTCACTGCATGTCGTTGGACTATTTCAACTGTTCTTGTTGCTGTTGCCGTGTACGGGTTCCAGACACTGGCACTGTACTCGAATCTAGACCTCAATAGAGCGTTGTATGCGAAGGATTTGGTCTTCTGGTTATTAATATGAAAGTGCCTTTGATGGAATCTCATCTTGACGATCCTGTCGATATCTGTATTCCATGATCGGTCGGACAGTATCGTGCTGTATCCACGTCCTGTGAGGGAATACTCATATTAGATGGGGTTATTGGATCTTGTTAGGCAGAGGGTGTTACATTTCTCCGGATAGAATGACATTCACACCTTCCCTCCCAGCTTGCTAATGCATTGTTTTTCTGTGTCTTCTTATAATTCTATGAATTTTATTTTTGATTTCATTTTATTTCACGGGTATGTATAAATGAATGAAATGTTTATCTGTAGTACAATCAATAATTATTTACATTTTGTATATACATGTACGTTATCTCAGTCACATGACCTGTGTTTCCCCTTGAGATTCTCTGATTGGTCAGGTGTTATCAGCTTTATCATTTAAAACAGAGTTACAGCAATCATACCAAACTTTTTCTTTCGTTTGACTATTAATAACGCCTGCCAATATTTTAAGTACATGTAGTTTTGGTTTGTCAACGACTTCATATTAAACTTCTGATAAGATTTGATTATATACACCTGTTAAGCGGTGCCGGCTGATAAAAAAATCATTGTCTATAGTTATAGTTTATCAGTTTGTGAATACTGATTTGATAAATATCAGATTTGTACGTGCTGCTGAAAAGCTGATAGCTGCCGGAATAACTGTTTCGTTAAGTAATAGTAGTAGTCTATATTACCAATTCAATTCAATATGTTTACAAATTAGCGGAAATGTTTATAGGCAGTGTGAGGTAAGTCAGCATTTAAGCTTACCATATAAAGACATTGTCTCGTAATATTTCATAATTGTGAGTAATCGTCAATTGAATTTTATTTATTTAATTAATTAATTAATGTATTTATTTATTTATTTATTTATTTATTTATTTATTTATTTATTTATTTATTTATTTATTAATTTATTTATTTATTTATTACGCTCTTATTTGTAAAAAGAAATACGCGAAAGACGATCACACAACATATCGATAAAAGTTTTCTGGGTTGATTTACCCATTTCTTGTCAGAAAATTAATGTTGTTGTTTCAATACTAATAACACACCTATTTCAGGTCTTTTTTCTCAGAAGCGATAAGCTTATTTACACAGACAATTACGCCTCTCCTATATGAATCCGCATTAAAAGTAGCTCCATGCAAACTATTGAAATGTTATTATTAAGAATCTAATCATGATAATATTTTTGAATGACTCAATTGACTGTTGAACGTATTTTCGTGATGATTATCATCTTCTTAATAAGGTCAGACACAAAACTCATATTTTGAGTAATCAAACGACCCCACATTTCTCCCATAATGCTGTTGAAGTTTTTTTATGTCTAAATGGAGAATTCTATGTAGGAGATGCATGCCATCTTCCTATTTTGACAAACGTTATTATTGTATGCCAATAAAGAGTATAATATAGCTGTGGCAAATTCTGACTAAGTGTTTTCATGCAAATCAAACCCAGTATTTAACAGTATCAATTCGCTCGCCACCAGGTTAGATGATAATATATTTCATTAAAACTCCAAGGAAATTACTGTCAGACATTTTTCTCTAACAGGGCTAATAAAAAATTAGTACAAGGCCGTTCTTTATAGAACTACAAGAGACTATAAATTACAATACATATTGCACAATACTGCACATATCACAATTAAAAGACATACAGACAGCGCTAATCGTACCATGAGTTCAAAGACGGTTAAAACTGATGTAAAATGTAACCAATTTAAGACTATGAAAGGGAAAATGTTAGGTTACAGCTACATTACAAGTATGCTTAAAACGTTTGTTGCCTCAGACCAGATCTGAAACAATTAACACTATCTGTATGCTCAAATGTAAAATACCAAGTGTTAACCTAAGATAAAAGTTCAGTTATGCACATATTTTTTAATAGTATCTGATTAAGATATATTTTGTGCATCGATAGCTAAAAACAAGCTGGTAGATATTTGAAGGGTTGATTATTGAATAAAAAAAGAAAAAGCCAGGTGGTGCGTTAGAAGTTTCGTTTAGTATATAATAGTGACGGAGATATCAGACAGCCTTGTTTTATTGATCTTAACACTGACAAAAATTTAGAATTGAAACTGTGCTGTTGATTACCGGTATTTAAAAGCATTACGATCCACACTAGATTTTTTTCACCAAATTCGAACTTTTACATTCGCATCGGTCGGAAGCCTTTGTTGGGTCGAGAAATATTATAAGCCCCTTTTTATTTTCAATGTCTGAATAATCAAATTATGTTATCAATTTGCATAATGGTAAGGCCCTCGATATACCCTTTTTAGCACACGTGAATAACGTTCAGCTGTATAGGTTTGAGCCTGTTTGAAAAACATTTTGCAATGATTTTGTAATCTTACTACTTCTAGAAAGTCATATTTTATCAAGTACTAAATAGCCTGAGAATCCTGTTGAAAGTCCGTCAAAACCTGGGGATTTCGTATCTTTTAAAATCATTTACTGTTTTTTTTTTCTATTTCTACTAAAGATATGGTTTTTTCTTATCTGTAACATTGATTTAGAGCTTGTCCTGATAACAATTTAATAGCGGAAGCCATATCAAGCCCATCTGTTTTGAAAAGCCTTTTATAAATTGGCTTTGCTCTTTTTAAGCTGTTATTCCTGTTTTAAATTACCAACTGTGTGTGAATATTTTGACCATAATTTTTGCTTACCTTTTCGTTTTTCGACATTAATAAAATAACTAAATGATTTTGCAACTGTATTTTACTCTTATGCGCGACGCTTCAGTTTTTTATTCATACTATTTCTTTACAGTATCTGTTAAAATGAGCGATTTCGTCGTTGTTTTAAGCCTTTCTTCCAATATTCTGAAATTTCTTTTTTTTTTCCACCGAACAATATTCACTCGTTTATATTATATTTAGTCCCACTTTTTCTTTTTTTCGAATTCATTTTTTTTTCTGAAACCCAAGATACCCAGCAATCTTCTATAAGGAACGTACTACTCTCTAGATAAAATACTGTTGTCTATTTTCTAAATTCTATTTTATACTAAAGCTACTGTGACGGGGATGCATCAGAGTTGTTATCACCTGCACTCATGTGCTCATCACCATACGGCTTTAACATAAAGTGTAGATGTTTGAAAAAAGTCTTTTTCTCGTGGCTTTTATTTTAACATACATATTTGTGATTCTATACTTATATTGATCAGTGTTTAACTGATAAGAAATCATACGGCCTCGCAAGTGATTGACTTTATCTGTTATCGGAAAATTAAACTTTGTATTGAAAAGAATAGTTACGCTGCAGGACGCACGTATTCCTTTATTCTATAAGCTATTTCTCTCCTATTGGGAACTCCATAACATCTAAACAATGCGTTTCCCGTCACGAAAGGGCGACACGGGCCTTATTTTCCGATTAACCAATTATGTATTAGCCTTCTTTTTTTCCTACTTCTTAGTCCGTTATCATCAACAGAATATATTGTGATATTAATTTTTGCAGACGAATTTTTTTTGGCTGTTTGACTGTCTTTCGGTAGACGGCGGTGTTGCTGCGCCACCCTTCCACTGTTTTCATTGCAAGGAGTCCAGAACCGAGTCTGAGATCCAATCGTTTGGTCCTGAAAAGAACAAAAGTCACACTTTCCGCTATCTTGTATCCAAACTAATACAAAACCGCTCACCTTCAAATGGCGAAAACATAGTTATCACCATGAAATAAACTAGCAAAGATCGAACTATGAACTATGACCGTCATTACCAATGGAGGTCACCTAACGCTGAGTTTAAGTGATTGCGCAGCAATTTACGAATATTTTAGGCCAGTCATTTGATTGTATATTACATATTGATAAAGATATAATAATGTATGTTGTATACATGTAGAGTGTATTTCATATTTTATGCATCGTCTTGTTTATTGTATTTGCTTGTAAAGTTTTCGTTAAACCTTTGACAACTTGTTATAGAGTTATTTCCATTATTGAATAATGTACACAAAAGACAAAAGAAATCAGCGGAATTAGGATTTGGTGACCTAAATAATTAGATACAAGATATTAGAAGTAGATAGTAACAAATATACTTAAATACAGATTCATCAAAACTTTTGTTATCATCTGTATAGCATTTGAAGATCTGTACAGAAGTGATAATGAAGAAACATTATGTAGTATTTAAAGATAAGCGTATATAGAGTGTTTGTCCTACATATGCTAATTGATATCATGTCCGAATGACATTTTAAGACTATTTAAAAGTCATTAGATGAGATATATATATATATATATACAGCCTAGTAAGATCGGTTACTTTTTTCAGGTTCTAACACGATGCATTCGGTGATTACTGTGTAGTTATTATCAGAAAATAAATGGAATATCTTTCCTTTTGGGGAAAAGTCTTCTTTCTTATCATCTCTCACACAACCATATTTATGACAGTACAGATCCAAGGCTGTGGTATGTATACTTTTTCTGAATAACATAGACGTTGTTTCTCAACGGTTAACTAAGACAAAATAAATAGATGGTCGTATAGCATTTTATCATAGATGTTCGTCAAGTGGCGATTTTGGCGGGATTTTGAACAGGGCGTTGGATGCGGTTTCACTAAAGTCTTGTAATTTGTGTTTCTTTTCGACAGTGTGTGTTTTCAGTAATAAGAGTATACATGTACATATTATAGTGGTATGTGATATATAAGAAATGTATTGTCGCCGTTATTTTTCACTATCACTGGAGTTACTAAGATATTAAATAACTGTCCTTTTCATGCTTACCATTACATTCATAAACTTCTGTTTGCTATAATAAAGTTCCAAATGTAATTTAACAGATACTATTTACGTTTTTGGTCCATTGATCAAGGTCTACATGTCTTCTTTTTGTATATACTGCTTATTGCACCGCTGTAATAAATGTCTTATATTAATGTTGAAGCAATTGTGCTTTTAGATTTATTTAGTATTATTTAGATTGTTTATAGTCCCGGCCTACCGTGGGTTTTCGCTTCTGGTGAGCTTGCCAAGATCCCTTTTAGGATTGTTCAAATTAAAAGAAGGAGAAACTGTAGCGGCACTGTACCAGTTATATATTAAGATATGTAGATTTGAATGCATCTTCTATTTTGTTTGATATATTTTCTTTTTCCATTGCAGCATGCGAACCACTTTGGATATGGACGAAAGGTTTGAGTATTTTCATTTAATATGCATCTGTTTAAATGTTATAAGTGTATTTGTACATAGAACAATAAAATAGTATTAAACTTAAAAGTATTTTCATTAAATTTTGTGATACTTTTTTGTAATGTTAACATTGATATTTATAGTACTAATTACATGTAGGTAACTGACCAACAAATGAGTTAAATCTTAATTCTGCAATTAAATTATGTAAAACATTGGCATCACTTGAAAGCACTTTGTCCTATGAAAAAATATACCAGAAATATGTTATGCCATATATTGACTTCATATTTTCCGAAATGCTCAACCAGAAATTCAGTTTTGACCGTTTAAGGTTCGTCATTCAACAGACAAAATAGTGATTTTCCTTCATATCATTTTAGTATTTACTACTTGTGTCTCTTACGTATTTTTCTCCAGGTAAATCTCGAAAAGATGATAGCAAGAAAACAAGTGGTTACCCGGCATCACTTATTTGTGGATCGTTAATTGAGAAAAATTAAGTGTTCGTGGTCTTTATATAAACAAACAACTTTTCTTCTCAGGCTGTAAGAAGGAGATGGTTAACTCTACAAGAGTTTTGAATCAAACAAACAATCTACCAGACACATGTTTTGAAGCTTGTGGGGAATTGACATCAACTATTGCACTACAGGTATGTGTCTAAACACTACAAAAATTACACTCTTGTGTTTAAAATATCCAGAAAAAAGGTATAGGTGCATACACATTACAATGTAGTACTTCTTTGGACATACTTAAAGAGGAAATACATTGCTGTTATTGCATATTTCTGAAAAAAGGCTAGATCCTTTAAAAAATAAATGGGTCTGCGATACCCTTTTTAAATACATTTTATAAAGTACAATGCAATTACTTTTTGTGTCGCCCTTTCGGAGAAAAGGCGATACATAGGGATCGCTTTGTCCGTCCGTCGGTCCGTCGGTCGGTCCGTCCGTCACACAAACTTAACGTTGGCTATAACTTTGCCATTTCTTAAGATTTCTTCATCAAACTTTACAATTGTATTGCTTATGACAATAGGGTCATGATGCCACCAAATTTAGTAGGTCAAGGTCATATTTGACAGAGTTATGCCCCTTTTTGTACTTGGATTTTGTCACGAAAACTTAACGTTGGCTATAACTTTGCCATTTCTTAAGATTTCTTCATCAAACTTTCAAATTGTATTGCTTATGACATAAGGGTCGTGATGCCCCAAAGTTTGTAGGTCAAGGTCATATTTGACAGAGTTATGCCCCTTTTTATACTTAGATTTTTGCTATAACTTTGCCATTTCTTAAGATTTCTTTATCAAACTTTCAGATTTTATTGCTTATGTCAAAAGAGTTGTGATGCCGCCAAATTTTGTAGGTCAAGGTCATATTTGACAGAGTTATGCCCCTTTTTGTACTTAGATTTTGTCACGAAAACTTAACGTTGGGTATAACTTTGCCATTTCTTAAGATTTCTTCATCAAACTTTCAAATTGCATTGCTTATGACATAAGGGTCGTGATGCCGCCAAAGTTTGAAGCCAAGGTCATATTTGACAGAGTTATGCCCCTTTATATACTTAGATTTTTGCTATAACTTTGCCATTTCTTAAAATTTC
Source organism: Saxidomus purpurata (assembly GCA_022818135.1). NCBI lineage: Eukaryota > Metazoa > Mollusca > Bivalvia > Venerida > Veneridae > Saxidomus > Saxidomus purpurata. The sequence continues at coordinate 41,992,396 of JAFMSR010000016.1, forward strand.
TTTATCAAATTTTCAAATTATATTGCTTATGTCAAAAGGGTTGTGATGCCGCCACATTCTGTAGGTCAATGTCTTATTTGACAGAGTTATGCCCCTTTTTGTACTTAGATTTTGTCACGAAAACTTAATGTTGGCTATAACTTTGCCATTTCTTAAGATTTCTTCATCAAATTTTCAAATTGTATTGCTTATGACATAAGGGTCATGATGCCGTGAAAGTTTGTAGGTCAAGGTCATATTTGACACAGTTATGCCCCTTTTTACACTTAGATTTTGTCACAAAATTGTTGGTTATTCTGACAAAGCATAAGAGGGCGACACAAGTGTTCTACTGAACACCCATCTAGTTTAAACACAATGTTTATTGCTCGTCCTAATTTGATACGCAACGTACATTTCAAAAGTTGTACTTTATGCATCGTTATTGTCTCATCCAAGACCTATTAATGTTAATTATGTCAGAGATGGACCGGGCTACAGTCTGTTACCCGTTAGCAACACTCAGGGTAGAGCTGAATTAAGCAGTTCACTTGTTCATTTCTTTTACTTTTCAACTGACAATGGTTTCTTTACTCTGATACAAACCTTTTATTTTATCTGCAGCCTCATGGTCTTAAGTGTTCAATGCTTTAACTATGTTGCTAGCTTCGGGAACAACTGAACATAAATAAAAATCGGAACTTTTAATTTTATAGTATGACTGTCAAGTAAAATACAGGCTTGCATGAAAGTTCGCTCAAACTTAAGTAAATGTTCATTCGGGAATGGAAAAAGAGAAATTTGTTGATAGTGTAGAATTTGTCAAAGATGCATCAAATCCAGACGCCCAAAGTCACTGAGCACCGTTATCGCTACATATACAGGCACATGGGTCAGCTAACTCTGTATGTATAGGCACACGGGTTTTTTGGTAAAACCAAAACTAGTCTACCACCTCGTGTTAAAGAAGTGAATGAGTCCTAAACTTTGCAAAGTGTACATAATCTAACAAAAATGTTGTCGTAAACATTTCTTTCATATTTTTGTGTACGTGTACAGTGTCTCTTATTTCTTCCAATATCATTGAAATAATGATGCGCTATATAAAGCATGTATATACCATTTAAAAAGGCAATTTTATAAATCTGTTTGGAATAAATAAGAAATAATTTCGCCGGTAAGATATATTTCTTGGTGAAATAAGAGCTACAAGTTATTTGACATTCATAGTGCTGGTAACACCCGTAGATAATGCCCTTATATACCGCAGACAATTATATAGCTATACACAGGGAAAGTAAACTGACGATGTGAACAAGATTTATTCAGAGCTCAGTTCATGTTGTTTGTATATATCCAGGGCAACCTTTGCAGTTGTAATTCAAAGACATCGAGGCATGCACTACCGTCTGAGTGCAGACCATGTGACCTGAATGAACAAGTAGCATGCGGTGATGTTTCTAAGGGATACTGGTCAGTTTATGAAAAAGGTAACTTTAAAGTTATATTACCCTTCTAAATGGTCACATTTGTATAAAGTTCAGAATGATGCTCAAAACATAGTGGATGCTTTAAAAACATTTAAAAAATAAGTTTTCTATTATTGACATATACAAATTAAGATATACATAACCGAACGGGTTTATTTTTTTTATTTTTGACAAGGATAGTTATATTACAATCTTTGTGGGTTTTTTTACCACATTAAAGTAAGTAAGACAATTTCATTGATTGTTTTCTTTTTATATAGCCAATTTGCAAGAACTAACAGATCACGGTATATCACTGAATGCTACTGGCTGCATCGCTGCATCGCATGATCATGGTCTTAAAAAGTTTTATGTAGAAGATTGCAGCAGAAGCAGAATGGGAAGCATCTGTACCAGCCGTAAGCATATAAACATTTTCGAAGCATTTAGACTGTAAACGTTCATATATTGGATTATTTTCGATAATGTTTATCTGTTTATCAAATATTCGTATGAAAATGAACACACTTTTACATCAGCATCTATTTATTGATATTTATATTTGTAGCTGACTTCAAAAAAGTCTCCTTCTAAATCACTCGATCAGTTTCAACTAAACTTCACAGGACAGGAATATTCCGTGTGCACCCCCTTTCAAAGTTGTTCAAAGAATTCATTTGAGCGCAGAACTGTGGTTGTTATGGCAACAAATAGTAACTACTTTAAAGATCTTTACTTCTCCATAACCGCAAGACCCAGAGCTCAGATATTTAGTGGGTGCCATTGTCTAGTGAGCTCTATCAAGACTTTTCACATTATTATCTTGGGGTTAAAATTGACATCGCCAAAATTTACATCGCCTGTGGGTCACTAGCATTTATTAAACTCACATAGGAAAGGCTTTAAAAATGTTCTTGTCTAAATCCACAATCACAAGAGCTTAGATATCTAGCATGTATCATTGTCTAGTGGACCTCTACCAAGAATGCCTACTTTTCTAAAGCCACAATGCATAAAGCTTAAATATTCCAATTGTATTATTGTCTAGCGGACCTCTAACAAGACTGTTCAAATCATGTCCCATTGTCAAAATTGACTTGATCTGGAGTCACTTGTTTTACATAAAAATAACTTTAAAACTATTCCTGTCCGAAAACAAAAGGCCTAGAGTAAAAGTATTTTGTGTGAGGCTTTGTCTAGCAGACACCTCTGTGTCAAAATTGTCCCCGTCCCTTGGGTCACTTTTTAAGATAGACTTAATAGGAAAAATCTTTAAAATTTCTTGTTTAAACCAACAAAGGGTGGACTTAAGGTATTTTGTGTGAAGCATTGTTTAGTGGACTTCTATCAATATTGTTCAAATCATGTCTCTGGGGCCGATATTGATCCTATCCGGGGGATCCATTAATTTACATAGACAGGGGGTCGGACGTAAACGATGTATCTCGTGGCTTCAAGCGAGAATTTTATGTAGTTCTGGTCAAAATGGCGGAAATTTAATGTGTTTTTTTGGGAGACGGATAAAAAATTGGTAAGGAAATGTTTATTTTTAATTTGATCGAACTGTTATCATTCCCTTTGTATAGCCACATGTAATATATGAAATCGTCACACCCGTTTTGGATCGTGGACCTAAAAATAAAAAAGTTATTGAAGGGATAAATTGGTCGGTAGTGTTTATGTTTGGATTTTCCGCCGTTTTCTCCCACGTTTGGACGGTTCAGACCGCTTTATGCGAGCTTCTTTGAATGCATTTCGCATAAACATGATGCGATCCATTGTTATGTAATGTGTGCACGTTTCCAATACGAACTATCGCCGATTTTTAAAACTTTAACTATAACTTTAAACTAGGGTTTAAATTGGCCACGGCCCGGCGGTACGTTCTTTTACTTAGTCTTACATAAAATAGTGTAAATTGTATGGTGTTCCAGTATCAACTTTATTCAGATCATCCCCCTGTGGTTGAAGGTGGCCATACCTAGCCACGCCCTGTGACATTGGCTATGATCTTTTGACATACTGTGTTGTTTTGAAATTGCAGCAAGGAATTTCGGACCACAGTTTGTAAACATATTTCAATACTAACCTTGGGTGACATTGACCCTGATCTTTTGACCTACTTTCTTGTTTTAATACTATAGAAATGAAATCTGATCCTTGTTTATAGTTTTGCAAATTTCAATTTATTACAATTTTTATTTTAAATGAATTTGTTTTACCTTTTGACCTACTTTCTTGTCCTTTGGAGCAATGATACTCCGGCAAGCATTCTTGCCTTTTTCTTTATATTTTCCGCTTAATATTTTGACCTCAAAACGACACAATTTCAGATTTATGCTGCATTTTGAAAAATAACTTATAATATAACTATTCAATTATAAGACTGAATAGAAATGCTTAAGATTTAAGGATTATTTAGAAGGGAACTCAGCAAATGATACGGTTTTTTTTTTCAATTTTGTTTATTCACAATCTGTAATGTATATTAAATATTTTGTATTATAAGCAGTAAAATGTATTTTGCTACGAGTATTTGATATCATCGATTCGGGTAAAAAAGCCAAAATAGTATGTACTATTTGGAAAGTACTATGACAGATAATCCAGTGTTATTGATCTGAGGATAAGATGTTCAAACATGTTGGGTTTGCTTTCAAAACATACTGGGATAGCTACCTAATGTCATGAATATGGCCGACGCCTGTGTCACCCCTTAAGGTCACTAGTACTTTCAAAACCCTACTTACAACTTCCAACACTTTAGAGTTGAGAATCAATGTTGAGCAGTTGCTTTATTTGGTTATTTTCAACTATTTATCAAATATTATCAATATAAAGTATACAATGTTTACTGTTTTAGCTTTTAACATACGAAAAACCGGTTGTTCTAGCAGTAAAACCACTTGGTCAACTCATGCATGTAACACCGGTAATAATCATGATATACTAGCGGACAACTTTGCAGCATTGGATTATTTAAATGTGAATATTTGTCCTAAGCAGTATTGGATTGGACTCTTATCTCTTAACAAAACATGTGAGTATATACAAAATTGAAACCAAGATATAAAATACTTACATAATAAAGCATTCGATAAAATGTTTATTCAATCAGTTATTCAAAAGTAAATATAAAATGGATTGCATATATAACTATTCAATACATATTAGAAATATGAAATGTTTGCAACCATATTATATTTATACATTTTATAACCATCTTTTTGTAGTTATTATTAAATACCTTTCTGACTTCATATTTCTAATTACAGCAGTTCAATTTGGGACATCGCTATATGAATCCTCTGAAACAACATTGTACCCTAGTCTGAGAGAAGTTTCAACCTCTGCCGCAGCGATTTCCTTTATAAATTTAACAGATATATCTTCCTCCTCAGTTCAAATGGATTCTAGTGTTTTCGAGTATCATTTTGACTCCAATGATCTGTCAGTTCAAATAACACCTACTTCGCTTTATCCTGCAAATGTTCTTGTAGAGCAGACACCATCACATGTACTTACTGAAACAAGTTGGACTGATGTATATATATCTTTTGTAAACTCACAAATAGAATCTACTCATTCTCACAGACTGTCAAGAACTTGCACCACTTTTAATGTTCCTTTTACTAGCATCTCAACTGCTTACACAGAACTACCACATGCTTCTGTCACACCAACTTTGAAATACGTGCCAGTTTTATCAAGTCTCATATCACATCCTTCTACTGTTTATTCTACCATGAGAGGGTCTAGTGATCATGTTCTAACTTCTGCTTCAAGTGAAAACTTAAAGACGAAACTTTCGCCAACAAAATCATCTTATGTGGAATCGACAATTTTAAGACTCGCTGAAATAGTCCATACTATACCATCCGTAGATCGTTCCCTTCATAAACATGATAAAGCACCAAAAGGTAAAGAATTGAATCATGCGTCGCTCAAAGACATAACTTCATCAGCGACAACACAGCTATTGCCTTCAAAACAGACGCCATCGAAAACAGCTATTGTGTCACCGGGGTCATCAGCCAGTACAGGATCCAATGCCAACGGTAAGAAGTACCAAATACCTTTATTTTACGAAATATTCACAGTACACATTTACATAACTTACAGTGTTAAGTTATTAAGATGTATGTAATACAAGCATTGTATAGTAAAACTGTAAAAAAATAATATGCCCACAAGGAGCATAATGGCACAACGGCTTTAGCCCGAGGGCTATTACGCGCTGTATTATACGTCCTGTAAATAAACGTCTATAATACATTTTTATTCAGTATTCTTATCTGATACGACGGTCAATACAATGTGCAAGAGTTACTGATACTAGAAAAAACCTAGTAATGCACACATCACATTCATTCAGTGATAATGATTAAAAGTTGATGTTTTCCTCACTACAAAGCCATTTCTTGAAGTGTTTACTTTCACTCGTCTTCTTTTCCCTGTTGTTGATGGTGTTTTTACTTTCGAAAAACTCATGTGCACTTGTAACACTCCTCATTTAGATTCTAGTTTCTATTACTACGTCTTTTAATAGCGATAGCGAATCAATTGATCTCTCGATGGCGACCATTTAAATCCAGTTGTGACGTCATATATAGCTGTTGACGTAGCGTGTCCCTTCTCTGAAGGCCGATTATAGCATAATCAGCCCTCACGCGCGGGCCGATTATTTTAAAGTGCACTGATTGTAAAGATGATCATCATAATACTGTACAAATGTGTTATCATATCTCCAGAAGTATATATACATGTAGTAACATATGTATTATATTCGGGTATTGTAGTAGTTAATTGAAAGTATACATATGATACTACATTATTCTTTTTAAATGGAAATGTCATTATTGTACTTTACTACGTTATTGTCATTTTATGTTGGATTAATATTCATGTTCCGTTATTCTTATGTAAATATTCGTCAATATCTTGTTATAATTATCAAATTTGTCATTGATAGCAGCTGTCATCTAATGGTTGTTGTATTTCTCGACATTCTCTTTGAATATCATCTATACGTCGGTATGACTTCAGCTTATGGAAGTACAATCTAATGTTTTATAAAACGATTGAAATAAAAACTGTCATAAAGTAAAGCAAACATTTATTATTCATCATAACGGAACTAACGCAGGAATTGAGACGTACGTTCACTGATACTTATCAAAATATGATGCCAAGAACGAATACAAATTTTCACGAATGTCGAAGCGTTGAATTAGAAAAATGAACAAACAATAATCACAAAATACGGAAGAGTAATAACGACATTTCACAAAATAAAAAGTTGTAATTAAATAACAATAACATACATAAAATATAAAGGACTAAATAAGAATAATAATAACAAGAATTACTATATTGATAATGAAACATTGGAAAAAATCAAATATACATGTGTAAATATAATGACTTGTACAATACAAATGTCAAAGATATAATAGCAGTAACGACAGTCCAAGTGCTACTGATACATTCTTAATTATAAAACTATTGTATAAAAGTTTATGTAATTCAATGTTTGTTTTTCATGCGTGTTTTGCAAGAGCATACATTCCGTTCAAAATATAATGATACACATAATGAAAGTAACGATATCACATATAATAGAACGAAATCAAAGATATTAGGTCCCGTATTTAATTTCATTTTTTGCTTATGTGAGAATGAATTTGAACAACTTAATTGCATTTTCGAACATTAGTCTATGTATAAAGCATTATGTTGTTTGATTTTTTAGATCTGGATATTGTCGTGATTGTGATCGGTGTAATAGCTGTCATTGCTTTGGCTGCGGTTATTGTATTAGTGATGTATTTAAAAAGGTATAACATTTGTAAATATGAACATTGAAGTGAAGCATTATGAGAGCTCCCTGTTGAGGAGAACCAATTTCTTTTGTGGCTAGATATAGTCTCAAAGCCTCTAAATATCAGTCGCAGAATTTTTATAAGGATGTTATGAATAGTGAACGTAAAAAGTACAAAATAGCATTTGTTTAAGAATGCATACGTCAAGGACTGAAAGTGTTTATGTCTCCTCTTCTTCTCTTCCTGTGTCTGTTTAGGACATATATAATTGATTAACCATCGACATAAATTCTCCCTGCTTTGCTTATTGACTTGTTAAATAATTGCATCTTTTCTTTTCTTTTTCAATGAATCAAAAGATCAATAGACAGCATCAAACTGAAGCAAAAACGAATGACAACTTTGGTAAGTAATACTGAGTGTATATAGTCTTTAGAGTTAAGGACATAATTATAACAATTGTGCATGTACATTACATGTACACTATATAGATTCAGCTGGACATAATAACGGATTCCTTTATTTTACTCAGTGGCTTGTAAAAGAACAGTATACAGGACGTCACGCAAATTTCGAATGGAAAGAGTAAGCAAGCGACTTCTTAATTTTAAGAACTAAATTTTACCCTTATTAAAGTCCGAATGGTCATTTCGTTTGTATCTTAAATTTTCAGACAGATGATCCTATAAATCATGACAGAGAATCTTCATTCAATACGGAAAATGAAAATGACAGAGAATTAAGCAATAATATCTTTAGCGGCATATCAAGTCCGAGTAATTTTTCTGCTGCCAGACGAGCTGACCTGCGCACTCAGAGTACTTGGTCGTCGGATTTGAACAATGAAGGTAGAGCCCAGGAAAATGATTATGTCTTATACTGAGCTTAAGAAATGCGCATTGTATTTATTTTAACAACTATTTGATAAACACAATGTCATTGCAAATATTTCGCTTCGATAATCCCCATTTAACATACACGAAGATGAGTCAATTGGCTTCATCATGTATTAAGGTGTTGTCTTGCTGAAAAACTTGATCTTTTGTCAAAATTTCGTATTCTAAACAGAATTTGTATACAAATGTTCAGTTCATCCTTCAGAAACTTAACATTGACTCTCCAAGTTTTAAATTATGTTTTAACTGACATCTTTGGTCTATAGATCAAGATTACATACTAGTATAATGCAGTTTCTCCAAACCTGAGCCCATAAAGACCATACGTAATATTCCTATTGGCATGACTGTAAACAACACAAAACAAAGCTTTTCAAAAATATTTCTCGGAAATACATAGTTATTCTTTGCTACAGATGATACGATTTCATCATTATCAGTTGAAGCCATGTTATCCATTCTTTTCATTTGGAACTGTGTAAGAATGTTGATGATTTATTGTAACATATAAAAATGGCCTTCTTTAAACCGGACGGATTGCATTACCTTTTCTTCATATTGGTTGTTAGATTTTGAATACAGATTGAAGACGTCAATATGCTAGTTATTTGGACTCGGATTGTTAAAATTTACTTTTGTTACTATTTTGAAATGTATTACTTTTGATATAAATAAACAACTGGTTATTGTTTTGATGTCCATGCCTTATCGAACAACACTGTAAATATTTAGACCACACCATGCACTTTCAACATACACCACCGAACACAGATATGTCAGTTGACATACACCTTACACCATGGCAGCACCGTGCGTTTTATTATTATTAAGATTTTATTATTTAAATCCCCTCGTTCACACATTCCACTTGCAATAAGTGAAGAAATGATGATGCTAGACTTTAGAAAAAGTTCTATATGGTATTTTTGATGCCCATAACACCTGATCCAGTAGTCCGAATGGGTTTAAATGGATTTTGACCCATGATCTTGTGGTATTGTACAAATTCTATTCTTCTATGGTGCTGATTCAATGATTTATGTCAACATGACTTTGACCTTTCACGCAACGATTTCAAAATTAAAAGATTTAATAAAGTGGTCATAGTCTAAGATCATAGGACTAAGCTATATAGATCAGACACAAAAAGACACCTGGCGAACATCAGTATCAAAAAGCAAGCCTTTCATGTCTTGCCTTGATATACAAGTAACATTAAACGTATATAACAATAACGATTTTTGTACAGAAATAGTGATAAGCAATTAAAGTTGTCATAAACAGATTTTGTTGCAGCATCAAAAGCGAGCTGATTCCCTATTTGAATCTATAAAAATGTTTAAATAGTAGTTGTCCTCAACTACATGTTATTTTCACATTTCGTTAGCAATCTGGTACATTCAATTCTTTTTTCGTCTTTAGGTTTCAGCCGTGGTTTCCACCCTTAAGTAAAACAAATATGACAAACTAGACTGTTCAAAACATTTACATGAATAAGTTCTGGCCTAGCCTAAATTAATTATTTTCCAATCAGTCCCGTAAAAGCTGAATTTTATTTCGTGGAAAAGTTTCGTAATTACAAGCATTCAAGGTTGTGCTGGAATTTGTGTCATTATGTGGTTCCTTTGCTCAATTCGGAAAATACAGGCAAATGCTGCTCCACGGATATATTTACAGTGTATACACTTTGTTCTCGCCAAGTTAGCATTAGGGAGGACAGTCTTAATGGTCAATATAAAATATTTGGACTTTCTTGTTGGTATTTTAAGAGCCCAAGACAACATTTAGTCAATCTCGAACTATAATTAAACATTTAAAATTTGACTTTCCAAAATTTCCGGCTACAAATATTGTATAGATATTTTGGAAAAATAGATATTAGTTGTCCCAACTGCTCTTAGTTCATGCGCAACTCTAGCGAGTGGGAGTCTTTCTGTTTATGCTCTCTGGACTTTTCATATTCTCCATTCCTGTCTGGAACACGAGATATTCTGCATATTCCCTTTATAGCTCCAGCTAGACAAATTAATTGATTGCAAGATATTCATGTCAAGCATTTCATTATATCGTATGCCTACCTTAATGACATATAATGTGACGTTTATTTATTCCAATTATTATTTTATTGTTATTGTAATATCCGGAAACGTTATCATTTATTATACTGTCACATGCTGTCTGAAACTGTGTGATATGCGTTTGTACACCCTTTTTAGTGACAATGATATATTGTGTTCAACAAACATATGATTTATCATCCCCCGCCGATTGGATATAGTAATGGTCACCCTCATTCCATGTGTGCGTACGTGCATACGTGCGTGCATACGTGCATACGTGCGTTCTTGCGTTTGTCAGTCATCTATACTTGTCTGTGCTATTTCTCAGCAGCCGCTGGCTGGAATTCAACAAAACTTTGCAACAAACTTTACTATTAAAAGAAGATGCGCATGTCGTAGGGCATGTTCCGCCTCGGTGATTTTCAACCGAGTTAAGGCCCTTTGATTATTTCTGTATAATATTCTTGTCCGCGCTATTTCTCAGCAACCGCTGACTGGAATTCAACAAAACTTTACGTGAAGCTTTAATGGCAAGAGGAGATGCGCATGTTGCAGGACATGTTCCACCTTGATGATTTTTTCCACCGGGTTACGGCCCTTTGATTATTTCTGTATATTATTCTTGTCTGCACTATTTTTCAGCAACCTGGCTGGAAATCAACAAAACAGGAAGCTTACTTTACAGTTAACCATTGATATTTATTTTCGGGTCTCTGACTGCCTTTTGTTTTTATCTTCAAATTGTAAGGGCATTTTGAGTTGTGTCCTGATTGAAACTGATCCGTGTAATTTCTGTGTAATGGGTATTATATGGTTTCTGCATTTCGTTGAGTAATGGCTCTTTCTCAATTTATATTATAATGTTATTAATCAAGCGATTTCATATTGGCCTTGTTATTTGTCCGAGGGTAGTCGTATTGGCCCAAGGCCGAAATAACAAATGACAAATAACAAGGCCAATATGAAATCACTTGATTAATGATAATTTTATTATTCAACTTTACAATATTGGCTAAAAAAAGCAAGAATATAAATGTTCTTGTACCAATAACAATTTTATTTGTATTTAACTTGTTTTTCTCATATTGGCTCAATTATGCTTTGTATTAGCTCTACCTGTTTCATATCATGTGCGCAATTGATCTAATACAGTGTGTAATATTGTAAAGTTGAATAATAATAGTCAATATAGGGTATCTGTTTTGTATTTTTGATGTTTCGACTGTTTTTGTAACTGTTATGGTCGCAAACATTTTGCACTAAATAGTTGGCCCTCCTCTGACGCACAATGTGCTACATGTGCTTTAACTTATTGGATTTTCCGACCGTACATACGGTATTTATGTATTGACCCAGGACAGGGTTGGCCACAGGCTAAGTTAAACACTTATGGGATGAAGGAAACACAAACAATAGATTTGAATGAAAAAAGGCATTTATTAAAATGCCAAAAATAACAAATTTTACTAATAAGAAAAAACATATAAAGTAAAACATAAATGTTTTAGATGAAATCCCATAACTGGGTGGCAAAACAACGCCGACCGCAAAATTTTAAACATATTTCAACATGTACATGATGGAATGAAAAAATAACATTCGTAAAACAGTGTAAGGTATTCTCCCGTAACCTGACCTGGGAACTGAAATTAGAGGAAGAGGATGAGTTGGTGGAGGTGGCAATTGAAAATATGGCGACCACGCCAAAACTCTAAATAATAATGGCTAGCTTGCGTAACGATTGGTCGAGTACCATCATGTGACCAAAAACTGGTAGATGATTGGTTGCCTTACTAATTTATGTATTAAGGTAAAAACTTTAATGGAACCGTATACTACCAGACCAGAGTACAAAACCGCAATGTGTCCAATGACACAAAAAGAAATTATGTTTGCATAAAATTTCAATTATGTATTGTCCCAGGACAGGGTAGGTTACAGGCATAGTTGAACGCGAATGGGATAGAAAAAAAGCACAATCAATAGATTTCAATGAAAAAATGGCATTTACCAAAATGCCATTAATACTAAATTTTACCAATAAGAAAAACACATATATATAAAGCCAAACATAAATGTTTTAAGCGAAATCCCGGAACTGGGTGGCAAGAAAAACGTCAAAAGTAAAAAAAGAAAAACGCCGTCCAGAAAGATACGATATTTAACCGTTGTAAATATCATTAACTCACAAATCTTTTTCGTCAATAAATAAATTAGTTTCCCAGATCAAATATAATAAAATATAGTTAACAAAGTTCCAGAGGACGATGCCTCTAAAGAGGAAAAGAAACACATGACTTAGAATGGATCATATTATACAGTCCTTGGACTTAAAGTGTACACTTCTAACGAAATTTATCTATTTGTCTACCTATCTATGGATATAACAAGACATTGTAAACAATATGTGCTATTTTTTACTGTTTTAAACATTGTTTTACATAAGTAAAATTTCTATGTATTCCCAAAATAGGTTTATCCACTCACATTTTTAAATATTCCTACAGCAGAGAGAATTAAAATAATTAAAAATGTTTTGTTCGCTCAAATGCAAAATATAAACTATATATGACATTTCATCTAGGACTTTTCTAAAATAAATTTCAAAAGCAACAAGTAAATAGTAAAATATGGCAAAAAACCCCTAAAAACATAAGAAATAAATTCTCCACTAAGAACGTATTACTTAATAGACAAAGTGAAAAAGAATAAAAACACCAACAGACTTTTGTATGAAAATCAGATAATAGTAATGGGCAATAGCATTAGCACAATCAAAGAGAAATTGGAATCAGACGTGACAACCTGAAACTAATGAAGAAATATTAAATTTCAAACTGTGATCACAACGCCATAGAATATTAATTAAAATATCTAATAAATATAGTTCCAAGTAATAACTATCTTTATAAATGCAAATTAGAAAACTTATTTCACTTCTGTTACATGGTAATAGAAATAGGCAAACATCTTTTCTGTGAATGTCAGTCAATTCAAATATTTAGGGTTGATTTGCAATTGTATCTTAGAAATAAAAACATTTTCATAACTGATCTAAGTTATCGATTAATATCGCTAGGTACACAAACAGAAAATGACACAAGAAACAAAAATAAATACATTATAAATTTTATTATAATATTGGCAAAGTACTTCATATCGATACTTCGTAGCTTGAGAGATACTGTCGCATGTGTCAATATCGCCTTCAAATATTCGCTAATCAACTTTAAAAGCTCATTATGTTTACTTTGTCTTCCTTCGACCTTCCTTATCCTGTTCTATCTTCTTTTTTCTAAACTTTTATCGCCGTCAAAAAGCCCTTTAAGAATATGAATATTATAATAGAGTTTGAAAGGTAGATTTTTCACTTGTTCTGTAATAACATGAATTTAATTGTCACGCCTTACAATGAACATACACATGAACTACACCTATTATTTGTATATTTTTCTGTACTTAACTGAAATAAAAATGAAAACATAAAAAACAACACAAAACTACATTTTATGAACATGTATTGTAATCTATATAGCAAACTACACAACAAAAGAATAAGAAGACAGAGATAGTAAACTAACAAATACTTTAAAGTGACATTATGCGCATATTACTGCACAAAGTGTATTTTTGGTGACAGTTTTATAAAAGCAATTTTTGGTTGCTGTGCATTTAAATGTGTTAAATTAATGATTATGCCGCATTAGTATTTGAAGTTGGTGCTTTAGATATAAAAAAATCGGACTGATAAAATGATAGTTGAATGTGTCGTTGTTGATGTTGGTAGAGATTTCGGCAGTGGAAGGGAAGCAACTCCTGCATGCAGTTGTTCTTTTCTTAAATTGACTCTCCCAGTCAAATAAGAAAATCAATATTTTGAAAGTTATTTTTTCATACTGGTAGCGGGAAGAGTTTGGTGTATTGGGTTAAAAGTTATTATTTCCTCTACACTTTTGTACACACACCATTTTCTGCTGGATTTTTACTTGAAAGAAATGCGCATAATGTCACTTTAAGTGTACCACAAAAATATACAATGCCGAGCAGTAAACATGCTAAAATTAGAAACAAGTATGTTATCCAGAACTTCGTAGTCAACGCGAAAACTAAAAACTGCATATTTACCAGTTTTAATATATTATACAGTTATAGATTAATTTTGAGGTCAATACATAGTTTTGCGGACCTGTTCAGTAATGGCTGACTTAGTGAAAATGAGCATCTTTAACGTGTGTCGCGCACTGGCTAAAATGGCATCTTTGAACTTGTGTTGCGCGTTACTCTAAAACTTCCTGATATAAAAACAAAAATAATATCAAACAGGGAATGCCAAAGTCATTAAACATTCGAGTAATGTTAATCAGGATGTAAAGATTTTCTTTGGTTTGTAAGAGTTATATATTGACCAGCTAAAAACGAAAGGCCATTTGCAATCTAAGATTGGGTATACAATGTCGGGTAAGTGGTGACCCTAGTGTCCTAAGGACACACATTTTAGGTCATCTAGTGTTGAGTTCATCACGCCTAACATTTCTGAAACTTCTAAAACCACTTACAGATCTTTATTGAATACTTGTATACATGCTGTTTCTATAACACAATCGATACAATATTTCATCGATATTACTAGCATTCGCAGCATTCTAACATGGCATTCAACGTGTTTTACAGGAAATAATTTTTTTTTATTCCACAAAAGCTCTGTACTTATAAATGAGAAGGTAAAATGTTTGTTATTTTAGTGTCCGCCCTAAATCGGCCAGCCGTTTCTGACTTACGAGACACCTTCCTTCTGAGCACATTTAAACATGCCGAATTCTTGCAGCTTACATTTACTACTATATTAGTAAACATTTCAGAAAAGAAACAATGAAAATAATCTAGACAGATCTATGCTTGAACATTCTTCCCATCATGAGACCAGCCGTTTCTAACAACAACAAAACATTTCCTTAAAATCATTACGGAAGTCCCGTCCACTGAAAGAGTAAATAACAAAGTTGAAAGAACGAAGCAGGAATAGTTACCATCCAAAATACATTGACATAGTTTGAGTTGTCAAAATTAATTAAACTGATTTTTTGGAACTTGTAATTTAGGTCAAACAGCATACCTGGGAGAATAGAGACACATTGTAGCAGACCAATAGCTAGTGTTATTTTTGTAAGTTTTGAGGCAACATTTTTGTTTTTGATATAACCACCTTTAAATTTCGCCATATAACACATATTTGCGACGATTGTGAAATTACATGTTGTTATAACTAGAAATGGAAGGATAAAGATTAGATAGAGTGAGGAAATTTCATCAAGTACAGTTAAAAATTCTGTCTGCAACTGTGCAAAACATCCCTCGAGATATGGCCGTACCAGAGCTGGAGTATTCACTAAAGCTAAAACAAAAAACAAGTCAGAAAACCTACTTTAGCTCTTCTATTACAACCTTTGACGTGAAACCTGAACGGAAAACACAGACTTAGCATCCTTTCAATTGAGAAACATACAACAACCCAAGTAGAAAGTTGCGGAACAAAATAGTGACTAAAATTTATAAATTTGCACCAGATAAGGCCAAGCTGTGAATCAATCTTAAGATAAAGGTTGCCACCAGTGAATTCATAAAAGAGCCTATCTGCTAACGTCAACTTTGCATTGTTATAGCATAAAACACGGCCATGTCCAGAGTTGTATAAAATTTCATCATAGACTCAAACCAGTAGTAATCATAATAAAAGTTGAAACTTGTTGCATTTTCAGTTATAGAATGGTTCCCGCTGTGCATGCTGTCGACCATTTTAAATCACCAGCTTACTTGATGTGCACAAGTCCACCAAAACACACACCAGAAAAGTTGCTCTGTCAGAATTTTAGATACCAATATATTTGATTCACCGGAATATTGAATACAAAGGTCTTCTCACGTGTAAGATCACTGTTGTCTGTTTGGATTTGTTTGTCCTTTCTTGTACGTCTTTATCCTGGTACCCAAAAATATCCAAGATATTTGGAGTCCGATTTATAATATCAATGCAAATGTCCCTGTGAACTTCTAATATTTTCTTGGTTTAGCTAAGTAACCTTACTGTATTTGCCAAAGTGTTACCGTATGTGAGTATGCGTTCAGACAGGTTAGTTGTTTCACTTGTCCACCACGTTTCAGAGAAACCTTTGTCTTTTCATGTGCGTTTTTAATTGTATTTGCTTTTCAGTGAATAAGTTCCACCTTTGAAAAAAAGAGTATTTCCTTCTTTTGATTTTCGTTTTGATCTTTTTATTACTTCTTTCACTTCATCTTCAACAGATACTTTTTTGTTTTCTAATTTTGCATTTGTCCTATTGTATTCTCACCATAACTTTATCTTAATAGTTTTGAAACATTCATTAATTCAATTGCATCTAGCATTTCACTGATTGAGCGCACTTGGAGACAAGCAATCTGTAGGCGTGGTGAATGCTTATATATCCACGGAGAGTAGACGATTCTAATCCATATTAAAGGTTAACTATCAATTTGTGTACACAATTCTCAACATTTCTAAAACAGCATTATCACTCTGGACAAACAAATTTGCAGTCTGAGTTTTTTTAACTTTGTTTAAGGAGAAAATGTAAATAAGTAAAATCCATAAAATTTCTTAGCTTAAAATTTTCCTTAAAGTGCAGATTTTTCACTTAAATGTTAAGTTGACATCGGTGGTCCCTTAACTTTTAAGAAACTTTCTTAAATATGGCGTCTGAGATACTCTAAATTGATGAACCTCGACGACAGAAAGGAAATATTTGTAGTTCGCCCGGCTATTCGGCAGTGTCAAAACTGTACCAGTGTATTAATGCAAGCGTTGAGTAACACGGAAAAACAACAACAACGCCCAACTTGTTTTGTTTTTATTGTGTGTGGTTCGATGGTATTTATTGATTGGATTGAACACGGACATCTGCTTAAAAGTATTGCTAAAAGTTCTCATTTAGCCGGTTTCACGAGTGAAGTTATATACAGTAATCAGTTCAAGATGTGGGCCGTAAATTTTGCATGATTTCGCGAAGTATTGTTTTGATTTTGAACGAAATGGTTATACAGAAATTCTAGTATAACAAATCGTATGCAAACATTTTATTTGTTGAAAACTGTATTCAAATTCAAACATTATTGCAGTAAATACATGGCGACTATATTATGTGTAAGTCTTTTTGTGTAGCCAGGTATAGCTTAATTATGCTGGTAAGTGAATAAATATTTGATTTTTACTGCCAATGCTCATGTTGAGTTCAAAATGTAAGTCATTCCTATGTTCTAAGCATAATTTACAACTGAATGTTATGGTACAAATTTCACGCCCGTTCCAACAGAATTTTAGCTCATTTTGACTGGCAGGCACATTACCTAACCATTATTTTGGAAAGAACCACTCACTTAAAGGAGTCTAACCTCTTTTCTTCCGTAAGAAGCTGCAAACTTTCTCACATTAAGAAACCTAGGGGATAGAAAGAGACCTAGCGGGTAGAAAGAGACCTAGCGGGTAGCAGGTATCAAACCCATTACCCTCAATCTATGAGAGGTTACACTGATTTCAAGTCAGAGACTCTAACCAGTTGACCAAGGAGGCAGACATTTTAGTGATGTAATCTGAATAAAAAAGCAAAACAGAGGGAGGAGGAGAGAGACCTCATTTCTATAATCTATCTGTCTATATTGTTACATTGCCTCACACTTCTCACGAGTATTATGGGCAGGGTAATCCTTTATTACGCTTCTATGAAATTTGTGGTCTTCTGATTGGTCAATGATCCGTAAATAGATATTGATATGTATGGGCATGCCGGTTATATACACTTGACATTACCTCGTTACTGTACCATATGCTGAACGTGAGCTTGTTCGCCGCGTACACTACGTCAATGTATAAGTCTGTACTGATTTGTGACGTCACACAGTGGCATTGAGGTATCATAAAGGGATTTGAAGGTCAAGTGACGTTCAGACGTTAAATAATTGAAGCATAAACAAAATCTTTCAATATTTAAGAAAGGGAAGAGTAATAAAATTGTAATTTGTTTTTTGATGTGATATATGGGGATATATTACCCACCTCAACACAACATTACCCTCGCCTAACGGCTCGGGTAATATAGTAGTCTAGGCGGGTAATATATCTCAGTATATAACCACTTCAAAAACCAAATAACATATAATGTGCAGCTGTAGCACTGGTATGTTGATTGAGAGGCTTGTATAGCAATCAAGTAAGTGTATATGTATGTGCATGATGCAGAATGTCCTTGCTTAAATCAACAACTTTCACTTGGTTAAATGCTGCCGGTAGATTTCTTTTATCATTTACTGGACATCTGAACATAGCATTGAATTGAAATTCAAACCGGTAGATTTCTTTTATCATTTACTAGACATCTGAACATAGCACTGAATTGAAATTCAAATTTAAATGGCTGTGTGTATGTTTAAGAACAGTCTGACTGTCTGGTTATGTGCACACTTTCTGCACCTGGGCCTTCTCCTTGCATTCAATAGAACCTTTTTTTTTTTACTAATTTACATGTTTTTATATTCAATTGCGAAACAAATTCTTATACCTTTTATCAATCACTCTCGAGACTCACTCAAGATTGAATCAACCTCGAAGAGAGAGAGGCAATGTGGAATATTTTTGTCTTGCCTCAGGACACTACCGACTGGCTATGGAAGGATCTAACCTAAGATCCTGAGGTGCAGCACTACCACTCCACATTAACAAATTAATTCAAAAGACAATAGAACCTTTGAATTTGAACTTATATCTTTTATAAATTTCATCTGGCTTTCAAGACTAAAATTATTAAATGAGACAAACTTTCCTTTAACTATCTGATACAACACTGACATGTATTTTTACACTTTTTACATAATTATTGTAAAATTTAATTTGTCAATGTGCAGAACTCTCGAGTTAGTAAGATACTTTAAATGTATAATTCAGTAACTCAGTCTTCATTTTGTGAGAGTTTGTCATCTTTACTCAGCTTTAGTTTGATGTTGCTTACATTGATCTGTGTATGTACATGTAAATGTGTTAAATATTCTTGTAGAAATGGCACGAAACTTCAGAGAAAGACTGGATTTGAACAAGTTTTCCAACAATGAGCTACAGGACAGATATAGAGTTAACCATGGTGCTCTTCAGTGCATAACTAATGAAGTAGACAATATTTTGAGGCCCAAAACTCAAAGAAATCACAGTTTTTCAAGTATGTATAAAGTTCTGGTGACTTTACGATACTTGGCAACTGGTAATATCCAGCTGAATACTGGAGATTTGCACAATATTGCCCAATCAAGTATGTCCAGAATAATTGACCAGACGTTATATGCCCTGAGTTGCCCTCAGATGATACACAGGCACGTCCAATTTCCTACCATGCAAGCTGACCTCCAGCACGATAAGGAAGGTTTTTACCACCTTGCAAGGTACATAGATGTAATTATATTCAATGAGAATTAATCTAAAATAACTAAATATTTTGATATTAAAAAAAATAATTTAATTTTGATATAGACAATGAAGAAAAATCGCCTGATTATGTTTAACATTAATTTGAAATATATTATATAAATTCAGTAATACCAGCAGAAAGAATAATGATTGTTTAATTCAGTTACCCGATTTCCAAATTTTGTAATTTGTATACTGTTGTTGATATATATTATTTTGCAACTGTAGTAAAGACACACTGACTACTGTTGATAATAAATTTAATAACCTGTGGATGCAAATGTTTAAATTTTCATTATGTATCGCCTACCCATTGACAGGAGAAGGGATATACTGTAACACTGTAAGACCAGTTTCACCAGGCTTGACGAACTTGAACCAAGGATCTTTGGTTACAGTGCAAATTTATGCTCTCACAACTAAGGTCAAGGCAAAATATATCTAAAAGTGCAAGTGAACAGTTTACCTACTCTGTTTGTCAACTATTACCTGAATATCAAGTACATGATGTTTCATTCAGGCCTTGTAAGAAGCGGAGTTTTATAATAGTAAATTGCTTTTAAATGTTGATAAACGTCATTGTTTCTTTGTGTGTGTGCGTTTTCTTGTTGTTTTCTCTTACTCAATAAGTTCATTGTCATCTTTTATTTAAGTTTAGAAAATTATTGCTAATCAGTTTACACTTGATCTGATCAAGGGATATAATCTATGACTGGTGTTTATTCAGGTTAAAACACACGTGTATACATATATAAGTTACAAATACCACTATAATGGATTTTTAAAGCTATTTCTTACAAGCTCAGCAGGGCAGTTTTTCTTCTCAGTTTCTTAAATGATGGAAATTGTATGGCAGTTTCTAAGAAATTAATTAGCAACGGTCATGCGTAATATTAAACAAAGTTGTTTTTTATTTCTTGTGATTCTTATGTTAATCTTACTTTTATAAATTTTGGATCCTGAGTTTATAATGTAAAATCTTGTGAATAACTGTGATACCAAAGTACCGTAACTGTAAATTAGTCATTAAACGCACCAGTGGCTTAAGCACATAGCAGCTGTAATTATTATATATAAGCTGATTTTCCATCTAACACAATAAATTAAATTATGTGTGTATAAGATTAAATGTGATTGTACCTTTGTGATATATTTAATTAGTCTTAACTTATTATACCTGTATTTACTGAGCAGATGTATAGTTTGATTGAAAAATGACGTCAATGAAATATGCTCTGCCCAACAGATACATAAATTGATAAACAGACTGTACTTTTTATACTTTAATGTAAACTTGTATTTTTATTTCACAGCTCTTATACATTTGTTGATCTTATACACTTGTAAATTGGTTATAAAAGCTCTACAGAGCTTATGTTTAACGTAATTATGTCTTGCCGACTTAAGATAAATCTTATCTCGTCCTATCTTAAGTGAAGCAAAAAGTGAAAATTTGTAAGAAATAAATATAGAAACTAAAAAAAATTAAACGAACTTAAAACAGTAAATAAATATAAGGGTAATAGTTCCTTTTTGTAAACTTTTCTCTAATATTATCCACAAAATAATGGATTTATAGCCCATTGTCACTGGTCCCTACTGTCAAAATTGTTTTTCCAAATGCAGGTTCCGCATAATATACGGATAGTTTTCCCCTTATTCTGATTGTTTTCCAGCAGTTGTTTTTAAACCTTTGATTCTTTAACTCTTTTTAACAACTTTAACAATCTTGATAGTTTTAACTGGAAGAACCGTCTTGCATGTATTTTATTTTTGCTTTTTGTTACACCCGGCGTGCTCATAATACTCGTGAGAGGCGTGAGGCAGTAAAACAAGATAGATAGAATTTTTATCGTAGAACTGCTATAATCTAATAATTCAGAACAAAATTTATATGAATCATCAAATGGAACTTGAAAATAGATTTGTATTTTTTTTTGAGGGGGGGTGGGATTCCAAAAGTAGAATATGTACTTTTCTACATTTCAGCTGTTCTTGTTGCTATTGCCGTGTACGGGTTCCAGACACTGGCACTGTACTCGAATCTTAACCTCACCAGAGCGTAGTATGCGGAGGATTTTGTCCTCTGGTTATTAATGTGGAAGTGCCTTTGAGAGAATCTCAGCATACTGTTGCCCATCTTGACGATCCTGTCGATGTGTGTATTCCATGACAGGTTTGAGGTCGTGCTGTATCCACGTCCTGTGAGGGAATACTCAGTTTTGATGGGGTTATTGGATCTTGTTAGGCAGAGGGTGTTATATTTCTCCGGGTAGAACGACATTCACATCTTCCCTCCAAGCTTGCTGATGCATTGTTTTTCTGTGTCTTCTTATAATTCTATGATTTTGATCTTTTTTTCATTTCATTTCACGGGTATGTATAAATGAATGAAATGTTTATCTGTAGTACAATCTACCATTATTTATATACATGTACGTTATATCAGTCACATGTCCGGTGTTACATTACTTTTTTCCCTTGAGATTCTCTAATTGGTCAGATGTTGTCATCAGAGACTTGTAATCTCAGGGTTGCGGGTTCGATCCCCGGGGCTGACCAACTAAAATTACTAACAGTCTTTCGGATGAGACTTCAAAAACCGAGGTCGCATGTATAGGTGCTATACACCTGGCATTTATAAGAACCAGGGGTGTCTCTGGAATTGGGACGCTTTCTGTATCTTGCACTATCCCCCGAAACCTAAAATAGTTAAACTCTTCTTGGGGCGTTGGTCATTTGGGAACCGGTATAAACGATAAAGTCCTAATATACATACAGACCAAACGTTTTTTCGTTTGACCATTTATAACGCCTGTCAATAATTTTTAAGTACATATAACAATCTTGGTTTGTCAACAACTTCATATTAAACTTCTGATAAAATACCGGTTGATAAGAAAATCCTTGTCCATAGTTAGTTTATCAGTTTGTGAACACTGATTTGATAATATCAGACTTGTACGTGTAGCTGCCGGGATAAATGTTTCGTTAAGTAATAGTAGTAGTCTATAGTATCAATTCAATTTAATATGTTTAGAAATTAGCGGAAATGTTGATAGGCAATGTGAGGTAAGTCAGCATTTTGCTTACCATATAAAGACATTGTCTCGTAATATTTCATAATTGTGAGTAATCTTCACAGTTTTGTAACAGTTGAATTTTATTTATTTATTTATTTATTTATTTATTTATTTATTTATTTATTTATTAATTTAGTTCTTATCTGTAAAAAGAAATACGCGAAAGACGGTCACACAACATATCGATAAAAGTTTTCTGGGTTGATTTACCTATTTCTTGTCAGAAAGTTAATGTTGTTGTTTTAATAACAATATTCACTCGTTTATTTTATATTTAGTCCCACTTTTCCTTTTTTTCGAATTCATTTTTTTTCTGAAACCCAAGATAACCAGCAATTGGGAACTACATAACATCAAAACAATGCGTTTCCCGTCACTCTACGGCTGGGGAGATTTAAAACAGTGACAGGCATATATCAAATAAAATTAACTAAACTTGACACACGAAAAGTGAACCAAAATTACTTTGTTATTGTTTGAAGGGCATTTAAGATTATTTAAAAGTCATTAGGCTATATCTACAGCCTAGTAAGTTCAGTTACTTTTTCAGGTTCTTAACACGATGCATTCGGTGATTAATGTGTAGTTATTATCAGGAAAAAAAAAGGAATATCTTTCCTTTTTGGGAAAAGTCTGCTTTCTTATCATCGCTCACACAACCATATTTATGACAGTACAGATCAAAGGCTGTGGTATGTATACTTTTTCTGAATAACATAGACATTGTTTCTCAACGGTTAACTAAGACAAAATAAATAGATGGTCGTATAGCATTTTATCATAGATGTTCCTGAAGTGGCGATTTTGGCGGGATTTTGAACAGGGCGTTAAATGGGGTTTCACTAAAGTTTTGTTATTTGTATTTCTTTTCTACAGTGTGTGTTTTCATTAATAAGATTATACATGTACATGTAATAGTGGTATGTGATATATAAGAAATGTATTGTCGCCGTTATTTTTCACTATCACTGGAGTTACCAAGATATTAGATAACCGTCCTTTTCACGCTTACCATTACATTTATAAACTTCTGTTTGCTATAATTAAGTTCCAAATGTAATTTAACAGATACTATTTACGTTTTTTGGTCCATTGAGGAAGGTCTACAGCTATTTGTGTACATGTCATCTGTTTGTATATACTGCTCATTGCACCGATGTAATAAATGTCTTATATTAATTTTGAAGCAATTGTGCTTTTAGATTTATTTAGTATTATTTAGATTGCTTATAGTCCCGGCCTACCGTGGGGTTTCGCTCCTGGTGAGCTTGCCAAGATCCCTTTTAGGATTGTTCAAATAAAAAGAAGGAGAAACTGTAGCGGTACTGTACCGGTTATTTATTAAGATATGTAGATAAAATGTTGTTTGAATGCATCTTTTAATTTGTTTGATATATTTTCTTTTTCCATTGCAGCCTGCGAACCACTTTGGATATGGACAAAAGGTTTAAGTATTTCCATTTAATATGCATCTGTTTAAATGTTATAAGTGTATTTGTACATAGAGCACTAAAATAGTATTAAACTAAAAAGTATTTTCATTAAATTTTGTGATACTTTTTTGTAATGTTAACATTGATATTTGTAGTACTAATTAGGTAACTGACCCACAAATGAGCAAAGTCTTAATTCTGCAATTAAATTACGTAAAACATTGGCATCACTTGAAAGCACTTTGTCCTATGAAAAAACAAACCAAAATTATGTTATGCCAAATATTGACTTCATATTTTCCGAAATGCTCTACCAGAAATTTTGTTTAGACGGTCTAGGGTTTGTCATTCAACAGGCAAAATAGTGATTCCTACATATTATTTTGGTATTTACTACTAGTGACTCTTGTGTATTCTTCAGTAGGTAAAACTCAAAAAGATGATACCAAGAAAATAAGTGGTTACCCGGTATGGAACGCCGCAGCTGTCTTATCTTAATACATTACCAGTTGTCTTGTTAACAGAGTGTCTTGTCTTGTTAAAGTGGTTTTCTATCTTCTTAAATAGTTGTTATCTCTTGTAAGTGAACTGTTATATCAACTTAAGTGTTATGTTATCTTGTCATAGTGCAATGTTTTTATGTCAAAAAGTAATGCTATCTTCTTAAAGTCTTGTGTTATTTTGTCAAAGTAACGTCTTATAATGTCAAACAGTCATACTATCTTCTTAAAGTCTTGTGTTATTTTGTCTAAGTAACGTCTTATAATGTTAAACAGTCATGCTATCTTCTTAAAGTTTTGTGTTATCTTGTCTAAGTGACGATTTCTTTGTCAAACACGACTTGAAGAAAATATCATGACTGTATGGCATAATAAAACGTCACTTGGACAAGATAACACACCACTTAAAGAAGATAACATAGCTGTTTGACATAATAAGACGTTACTTGGACAAGATAACACACCACTTTAAGAAGATAGCATGACTGTTTGACATAATAAGACGTCACTTGGACAAGATAACACACCACTTTAAGAAGATAGCATGACTGTTTGACATAATAGCACGTCACTTTGACAAGATAGCACATCGCTTTAAGAAGATATCATATATGTTTGACATAATATCACGTTACAAGACATGATAAGACACCACTTCAAGAAGATAGCAAGACTGTTTGACAAAATAAAACGTCACTTAGACAAGATAACACACCACTTTAAGAAGATAGCATGGATGTTTGACATAATATCACGTTACTTAGACATGATTACACACTACTTCAAGAAGATATCATGACTGTTTGACATAATAGCACGTCACTTGGACATGTAAGACACCACTTTAAGAAGACAGCATGGGTGTTTGACATAATATCACTTTGACAAAATAACACACTACTTCAAGAAGATAGCATGACTGTTTGACATAATAACACGTCACTTTGACAAGATAGCACACCACTTTAAGAAGATAGCATGGGTGTTTGACATAATATCACTTTGACAAGATAACATACTACTTTAAGAAGATAACATGGTACTTAGACATAATAACACGGTACTTAGACAATATCACATAATACTTTAAGAAGATAGCAAGGCTGTTTGACATAATAACACGTCACTTTGACAAGATAACACACCACTTTAAGAAGATAGCATGGCTGTTTGACATAATATCACTTTGACAAGATAACACACCATTTTAGGAAGATAGCATAACTGTTTGACATAATAACACGTCAATTAAACAAGATAACACACCGCTTTAAGAAGATAGGATTGTGTGTTTGACATAATACCACGTAACTTTGACAAGATATCATTGGAATTCAAGATGATAACACGTTCATTGGACATAATAGAAACAATAATAGAACAATTTTTATCAACATGTATTTTGAACAAATTAAGACGGTATTTCGACAAGATAACATGACAGTTTAACATAATAACAGCTCATGTAGAGAAGTTAACGTGGTATTTAGACAAGACAGCATGTTTGTTTCACATAATATAACAACATAATAAGAAAATATTATATGAAATAGACATAATAACACGCCACTTTGACAAGATACCAGCACACTTAAGAAGATATAACAGTTCATTACCATTACATCACAACTATTTCAGAAGATAGAAAACCATTTTAACAAGACAGTGCACTCAGTTAACAAGACAGCTTGTAATGTATTAAGATAAGACAGCTATGGCGTTCCATAACCCGGCATCACCTATTTGTGGATCGTTAATTGAGAAAAAATAAGTTTGGGTAAAGTTTGCAGTATTTTTATGTGTATGGTCGTGGTCTTTATACAACAAACAACTTTTCTTCACAGGCTGTAAGAAGGTGGTTAACTCTGCAAGAGTTTTGAATCAAACAAACAATTTACCAGACACATGTTTTGAAGCTTGTGGGGAATTGACGTCAACTATTGCATTACAGGTATGTCTAAACACTACAAAAATACACGTTTGTGTTTAAAGTGTCCGGAAAAAGGGTGTACATTTAAACTTCGTTCGCTTGAACTCGAAGGGACTGTCGATTTTAGTTCGAGGGATCGGTATTTCGAGCTATCGAGGTTCACCATTCATGGGTTGTTATAATGCATAAAGTTGAATACGATACGCATTTTAACCAATGTTTCCCAAAATTACTGCGAATTATACACCAAGCTTGAACCTCAGCCAATTTGTCCCAGCATGAAAAAATGGTAAAATTGACGAAATTCAGTAAATTATTGCATTTGTTTTGACTACCTCCTTTTTGAAGAGCTCTTAGCGAGTGGGTCTAAAAGCCGATTTCCGATTCCGGTATACCTGCAGTTTTTAAACGAAAAACATTTTCAAAACGTTTTATATCATTGGAAAGATCATAAAACAAAAACTTTATTCACTACATATACTGGATTCCTACCAGTTGTCGGGCGCTACCAGATCTTCGGGCGTTTTTATGTTTCGTACCGCACAGGCTTTATACCGTACTCAAGGTCCTAGATTACGCAACCGTGTCGCTGGGGCGATTGTTCTTTCGGTGTAAGTGACTAAATAGGTAACTCAAACTTCTCATATTTGTTAAATATCCTGCTTAAATAACTTCTCTATTGTGTTACTATTTATAACCTAAGCTGCCAGCAGCTGGGGGTTTTCCGATTTTATTGCGAATGCACTGAGATAAAAGCAGGGGTTCAGTTTGTAAAGGTACACTGAATATCGATATTGCAGAAAATGTGAACGAAACTATGTCAGATATATAATTATTTGAATAAAATTGTGTTCAAGTAAGTATATTCAAGAAATACAATTTAAACATAAATATACCGTGTAACGGATGAGGCGTAATATAAAATCGATATGACATAAGTACTTTTAAATACAGTTGTATACAGAAGTTATCAGAAATGTTCGAGTGGTTACGTTTACAGTTTGCCACCCACGCGGACAGGGTTCAAGGCTCACACTACGCTTAGATATTTTTTTTGGATTTTCCCTTTTTTCTTTTTTAAGGATCAGCATGAGCAAGAAACATTATTACTGTTCATATTTTATCCTTGTGAACATGTAAACTATAAATGTAAATAATGCAAATTAAATGATGTGTATCTTGAATGGAATATACTTATAATATTGTTTTCTTTTTCGTACATGTATTTAAAACAATGAAACAAGCACTAAACATTTTTGTGAGAATAGTGCTTTGCACAAAGTTGAGTGCTCGGTATGGCTTTAAAGAGAAAAATTGTACCCCTTTTCTGGCATCATTATAAACAAGCTATGGGCGCAGTCGATAAACTGACAAGTTTATAATGTCATCAGAGAACCTAAGTTTATCCTGTGAACATTTTATGGGTTAACTAGTATTTGTTGCTACACCAAATACAGAAATGTTCATTTTCCGCCGAAGAGAACTGGTAGGAATCCAGTAATTATATAATTTCCAATTGTAGTTAGAATTAAAGTTGAAAAAATCTCTAACACATAACTTAAACAATTTTTCTTAATGTTTTTAACGGCAACATGCCATTCTCAAAAATCCGTCAGTCATTAAAAATTATATCATTTTCGTAGAAAAAAACCTTAGATTTATGCCAACTACCACTAATAATTACGCGCCGCCAGGAGGCGGTGCGTATATTGGAATGCAGAAAGTAAAATTTCCATGGGGTGGCGTAACTACTTTTAGACTGTAGAATGATTTCACAGTGTGTCTTTGTAACAAGCGGTCTTTTGATTTGAGATCGCGAACCAGTCTAAATTTTACGGAAATAGCCGAGTCTAAATTTTACGGAAATAGCCGATTTTAAACGAATGACTACGAACGACTGAGATTCTGCCGACGGGTAGCGGCTGAAGATAGTCTTTTAAACCGACTTTGAATTTTTTTTCTAACAGATATTTGAATATACTTTACGAAACTACCAAGCTTATGATGTGTCCACTTCTTATTTAAAGTGTCTGGGAAGTTAAATTCGTTTGTTTACATAAAGTTGTACCGCCATAACGTCTGTATTGGTGAATAACGAAGTTATACGCTATGTAACTCGATGCCTCGATAGCGCAGTGGAATGTATCCCCGCTTGGCACGCGGGAGATCAGAGATCGAAACCTCGCCGGAGTGGAATTAACTTTATTTATTTTATATAGTGGGGAACAAATTAATTTATATCTTGGAAATAATTTTTCTTTCGTACAAGAATAATATAAATTGAAGCAAATTTATATGTTAGAATTCTAGACTTAGGAAAATAAAAAAAAATATTATTTCAATGATTTGTAATTCAATAATGTGACAGCAGCCAATTTCCATACAGAGGAAACAATGCCTATAGACTTGACGTAGAATCATCTTTTTTAGCATTAAACATTAACAAATGGTCAGCCTTATACAAAATTAGAGTGCAAAAAGATTAGGTTTGGTTAATCACCATACATTAAATCCAACATTACTAATTATCGCAACCCCCACTCCATTTGGCGGCGTTCAAACATTTGACTTGTTATCAACATTGTAAAAGAAATTTAGATTACCTTTAATTGCTCATTTACCGAGGTGTTAAAAACATGCGCCGTTTAACAACGCCGGTCTATTAAATGTCTGATTAAAAGTACAATTGTTTGCCCGATAATTGAGACTGTCACCTTTTATTGTTCGAGAAAAAGGATGTGAATGACAATGAAATTGATCTGAAGGGACCGCCAGACAGGTTCGAGAGATCGAGAGATCGAGAGATCGGGGTTCGAGGTTTCGGAGGCGGAACAATATGATTTATATAGAGATTATGCCGGGACCGCTGGCCGAGTTCGAGTGATCGGTTGTATTCGAGCGAATGAAGTTCGAGCGAACGAAGTTTAACTGTAGATGCATACACGTTACTAAGTATGAGTTCTTTGGACACAATGAATACATTGAAAGAAGAAATATATTGCTATTATAGCAATTACTTTTTTAAACACAATGTTTATTGCTCGTGCTGATTTGATACACAACGTGCATTTGCAAAGTTGCTGTATTTTATGCATAGAACATAGGGTTATGGTCTCATCCAAACACTTTTACTGTTAATTATATCAGTGATGGAACGGGGTCCAGCATGTTACTCTTTGGCAACAGTCGGGCTAGATCTGAATTAAGCAGTTCACTTGTTCATTTCTTTTACTTTTCAACTGGCAATGGTTTCTTTACTCTGATACAAACCTTTTATTTTATTTGCAGCCTCATGGTCTTAAGTGTTCAATGCTTTGATTATGTTGCTAGCTTCGGGAACAACTGAACATAAATAAAAATCAAGACTTTTAATTATATAGTATGACTGTCAACTGAAATACAGGATTACATGAAAGTTCGCTCAAAATTAAGTTAATTTTCTGTATCCTCATTCGGGAAAGGAAAAAGAGAAATTTATTGATAGTGTAGAATTTGTCATAGGCACATGGGTTTATATTTCAGTACTTTTGGTAAAACCAAAACCAGTCTACCACCTCGTGTTGAAGAAATGAATGAGTCCTAAACTTTGCAAAGTGTACATAATCTAACAAAAATGTTGCCCCGTAAACATTTCTTTCGTATTTTTGTGTATAATCTTTGTCATACAGTGTCTCTTATTTCTTCCAATATCATTTAAACAATAATGCGCTATATTTATTAAGCATGTATATACCATTTAAAAAGGCAATGTTAGAAGTCTGTTTCGAATAAATAAAAGATAATTTCGCTGGTAAGATATCTTTCTTGGTGAAATAAGAGCTACAAGTAATTTTACATCCAAAGCGCTTGTGGGACTTTAAATTTGTGATACCTTAGATGATGTCCTTATATACCGCACACAATTATATAGCTATACGCAGGGAAAGTAAACTGACGATGTGAACAAAATTTATTCAGAGCTTAGTTCATGTTGTTAGTATATTTCCAGGGCAACCTTTGCAGTTGTAATTTAAAGACATCGAGGCATGCACTACCGTCTGAGTGCAGACCATGTGACCTGAATGAACAAGTAGCATGCGGTGATGTCTCTAAGAGATACTGGTCAGTTTATGAAAAAGGTAACTTTAAATGTGTAAATGGAGAAAATTAATCCCTAGGAAAAGTCAGAATTGTGTTTCAGATTTTAATGTGATGCACAATGCACAAAGCACTCTAATGATTACCAAAACCTGCACACTTTATAAGCACGTCTATCATTGCGTATACATTTGTATTGCCTGTTTAATGAAATGCATTGTTCAATAATACACTGAATCAACTTTTACAATCTTTGTGTTTTTTTACCACATTAAAGTAAGTAAGACAATATCACTGATGGTTTTTTTATATAGCAGATTTGCAAGAACTGAAAGATCACGGTATACCACTGAATGCTACTGGCTGCATCGCTGCATCGCATGATCATGGCCTCAAGTTTTATGTAGAAGATTGCAGCAGAAGCAGAATGGGAAGCCTCTGTACCAATGGTAAGCATATAAACATTTTCAAAGCATTTAGACTGTAAACGTTCATATATTGGATTATGTTCTTTATCAAATATTCGTATGAAAATCAACACATTTTTACATCATCATACTATTTATAGATATCTATATTTGTAGCTGACCTGGGTGCTCCGTACTCGAGATGAGATGTTGTGATCGCCTGATGTCCATCGTTGCATATCCGTCTGTCCGTCAACAATTTCTTCAAAAAAGTCTCCTTCTAAATCACTCGATCAGTTTCAATTTGAAAGAAATATTCCTTGCACGTCCCCTTTCAAAGTTGTTCAAAGAATTCATTTCCGCGCAGAACTGTGGTTTTTATGGCAACAAATCGGAAATACTTTAAAGATCTATTCTCCTCTATAACCGCAAGACCCAGAGCTCAGATATTTGGTGGGTGCCATTGTCTAGTGAGCTCTGTCAAGACTTCTTGCAATATTCCCTTAGAGTTAAAATTGACGTCGCCTCTGGGTCACTGGTATTTATTAGGCTTACAAAGTAAAAGCTTTAACAATCTTCTTGTCTAAGAGCTTTGATATGTAGCCTTGTCTAGTAGACCTCTACCAAGAATATTCAAATCATGTCCTCAGGATAAAAAATTGACCCCGCACAGGGGGTTCTTTGTTTTACATAGATCTTTTTACAAACTTACTTTTTTAAAACCACAATGCATAGAGCTTAGTCGGCCTCTGACAAGACTGTTCAAATCATGTCAGTAAAAATCTTTAAATCTTCTTGCTCAAACCAACAAAGGGTGGAGCTTAGACATTTTGTGTGAAGCATTGTTTAGTTGACCTCTATCAATATTGTTCAAATCATGTTCCTTAGGCTAATATTGATCCTATCCGGGGGATCCCTTAATTTACATAGACATACATCGTGAAACAAACAAAACTATTAATGTCCAAAGCAATAAGACCAAGATCTATTAAATGTTGATTTACGACATTGTCTAGCGATTCTTTATTAAGTTTGTTCAGATCATTCCCAAAGGTCAAAATTGACCACGACCCGGCGGTACGTTCTTTTACTTAGTCTTACATAGAATTGTGTAAATTGTATGGTGGTCCAGTACAAACTTTATTCAGATCATCTCCCTGTGGTTAATGGTGACCTTAGCCATGCACTTTTGACCTACTGTGTTGTTTTGAAATTACAACAAAGAATTTTGGACCACATGCCCAGTTTGTAAATATATTTCAATACTAACCTTGGGTGACCTTGACCCTGATCTTTTGACCTACTTTCTTGTTTTTAATACTACAGAAATGAAATCTGGTCCTCGTTTATAGTTTTGTAATTTACAATTAATTACAATTTTCATTTTAAATGAATTTGTTTTACCTTTTGATTTCCTTCTTTGTCCTTTGGAGCAAAGTACTCAGGCGAGCGATATAGGACCATCATGGCCCCTTTGTTTTTATTATCAACTTAATATATTAACCTCAAAAGAGAAAATTTCAGATTTATGCTGCGTTTTGAAAACTAAGTTATAACGTTACTATTTAATTATAAGACTGAATAGAAATGTTTTAGATTGAAAGATTACTTTGAAGGGAACACAGATGATACGTTTTTTATCAATTTTGTTTATTCATATTCTGTGATTTGTATATTAAAAATTTTGTATTATACGAAGTTAGATGTTTTTAACTACAGGTATTCAATATCGTCGATTCGGGTAAAAAATGATTAAATTGTATGTACTTTTAAGAAAGTACTATGACAGATATCCAGTGTTATTGATCTTAGGATAAGATGGTCAAAAATTTGGGTCAAAAACACACTGGGGTAGCTATCTAATATGAATATTCAATATGGACCCCTTAAGGTAACTGGTACTTTCAAAACCTTACTTACAATATCTAACACCTTAGATTTGACAATATATGTTGAGCAGTTGCTTTTTTTGGTTATTTTTAACCTGTTATCAAATATTATCAATATTAAGTTTATTTTGTTTACTATTTCAGCTTTCACACGAAAAACCGATTGCTATAACAGCGAAAGCACTTGGTCAACACATGCATGTAATACCGATAATCATCGTGATATACTAGTGGACAACTTTGGAGCAGTTGATAATTTAAATATACGTATTGGTCATCATAAGCAGTATTGGATTGGACTCTTATCTCTTAACAAAACATGTGAGTATATACAAAATTGAAACCAAGAAATAAAATACTTACATAATAAAGCATTCGATAAAATGTTTTTTCAATCAGTTAGTCAAAAGTAAATATAAAATGGATTGCATATATAACTATTCAATACATATTAGAAATATGAAATGATTGCAACCATTTTAAATTTATAAATTTCATAACCATCTTTTTGTAGTTATTATAAAAGACATTTCTTACTTCATATTTCTAATTACAGCAGTTCAATTTTGGACATCGCTATATGAATCCTCTGAAACAACATTGTACCCTAGTCTGAGAGAAATTTCAACCTCTGCCGCAGCGATTTCCTTTATAAATTTACCAGATATATCTTCCTCCTCAGTTCAAATGGATTCTAATGTTTTAGAGTATTCTTTTGACTCCAATGATCTGTCAGTTCAAATAACACCTACTTTCTTTTATCCTTCAAATGTTCTTGTAGAGCAGACACCATCACATGTACTTACTGAAACAAGTTGGACTGATGTATATATATCTTTTGTAAACTCACAAATAGAATCTACTCATTCTCACAGACTGTCAAGAACTTGCACCACTTTTAATGTTCCTTTTACTAGCATCTCAACTGCTTACACAGAACTACCACATGCTTCTGTCACACCAACTTTGAAATACGTGCCAGTTTTATCAAGTCTCATATCACATCCTTCTACTGTTTATTCTACCATGAGAGGGTCTAGTTATCATGTTCTAACTTCTGCTGCAAGTGAAAACTTAAAGACGAAACTTTCGCCAACAAAATCATCTTATGTGGAATCGACCATTTTAAGACCCACTGAAATAGTCCATACTATACCATCCGTAGATCTTTCCCTTCATAAACATGATAAAGCACTAAAAGGTAAAGAATTGGGTAATGCGTCGCTCAAAGACATAACTTCATCAGCGACAACACAGCTTTTGCCTTCAAAACAGACGCCATCAAAAACAGCTATTGTGTCACCGGGGTCATCAGCCAGTACAGGATCTAATGCCAACGGTAAGAAGTACCAAATACCTTTATTTTACGAAATATTCACAGTACACATTTACATAACTTACAGTGTTAAGTTATTAAGATGTATGTAATACAAGCATTGTATAGTAAAACTGTAAATAAACTAATATGCCCACAAGGAGCATAATGACACAACGGCTTTAGCCCGAGGGCTATTAGGCGCTGTATTATACGTCCCGTAAATAAACGTCTATAATACATTTTTATTCAGTATTCTTATCTGATACGACGGTCAATACAATGTGCAAGAGTTACTGATACTAGAAAAACAAAAATAATATCAAACCTAGTAATGCACACATCACATTCATTCAGTGATAATGATTAAAAGTTGATGTTTTCCTCACTACAAAGCCATTTCTTGAAGTGTTTACTTTCACTCGTCTTCTTTTCCCTGTTGTTGATGGTGTTTTTACTTTCGAAAAACTCATGTGCACTTGTAACACTCCTCATTTAGATTCTAGTTTCTATTACTACGTCTTTTAATAGCGATAGCGAATCAATTGATCTCTCGATGGCGACCATTTAAATCCAGTTGTGACGTCATATGTAGCTGTTGACGTAGCGTGTCCCTTCTCTGAGGGCCGATTATAGCATAATCAGCCCTCACGCGTGGGCCGATTATTTTAAAGTGCACTGATTGTAAAGATGATCATCATAATACTGTACAAATGTGTTATCATATCTCCAGAAGTATATATACATGTAGTAACATATGTATTATATTCGGGTATTGTAGTAGTTAATTGAAAGTATACATATGATACTACATTATTCTTTTTAAATGGAAATGTCATTATTGTACTTTACTACGTTATTGTCATTTTGTGTTGGATTAATATTCATGTTCCGTTATTCTTATGTAAATATTCGTCAATATCTTGTTATAATTATCAAATTTGTCATTAATAGCAGCTGTCATCTAATGGTTGTTGTATTTCTCGACATTCTCTTTGAATATCATCTATACGTCGGTATGACTTCAGCTTATGGAAGTACAATCTAATGTTATATAAAACGATTGAAATAAAAACTGTCTAAAGTAAAGCAAACATTCATTATTCATCATAACGGAACTAACACAGGAATTGAGACGTACGTTCGCTGATACTTATCAAAATATGATGCCAAGAACGAATACAAATTTTCACGAATGTCGAAGCGTTGAATTAGAAAAATGAACAAACAATAATCACAAAATACGGAAGAGTAATAACGACATTTCACAAAATAAAAAGTTGTAATTAAATAACAATAACATACATACAATATAAAGGACTTAATACGAATAATAATAACAAGAATTACTATATTGATAATGAAACATTGGAAAAAATCAAATATACATGTGTAATTATAATGACTTGTACAATACAAATGTCAAAGATATAATAGCAGTAACGACAGTCCAAATACTACTGATGCATTCTTAATTATAAAACTATTGTATGAAAGTTAATGTAATTCAATGTTTGTTTTTCATGCGTGTTTTGCAAGAGCATACATTCCGTTCAAAATATAATGATACACATAATGAAAGTAACGATATCATATATAATAGAACGAAATCAAAGATATTAGGTCCCGTATTTAATTTCATTTTTTGCTTATGTGAGAATGAATTTGAACAACGTAATTGCATTTTCGAACACTAGTCTATGTATAAAGCATTATGTTGTTTGATTTTTTAGATCTGGAGATTGTCGGGATTGTGGTCGGTGTTATAGCTGTCATTGCTTTGGCTGCGGTTATTGTATTAGTGATGTATTTAAAAAGGTATAACATTCGTAAATATGAACATTGAAGTGAAGCATTATGAGAGCTCCCTGTTGAGGAGAACCAATTTTTCTTGTGGCTAGACATAGTCTCAAAGCCTCTAAATATCAGTCGCAGAATTTTTATAAGGATGTTATGAATAGTAAACGTAAAAAGTACAAAATAGCATTTGTTTAAGAATGCATACGTCAAAGACTGATCGTGTTTATGTCTCATATTCTTCTCTTTCTGTGCCTGTTTAGGACAGATAAGCGATTAACAATCGACATAAATTCTCCCTGCGTTGCTTATTGACATGTTAAATAATTGCATCTTTTCTTTTCTTTTTCAATGAATCAAAAGATCAATAGAGAGCATCAAACTGAAGCAAAAACGAATGACAACTTTGGTAAGTAATACTGAGTGTATATAGTGTAATTAGTCTTTATTTAGTGTTACAGACATAATTATAACAATTGTGCAATTGTACACTAAATAGATTCAGTTGGACATAATTACGGAATCCTTTATTTTACTCAGTGGCTTGTAAAAGAACAGAATACTGGAAGTAACTCAAATTTCGACTGGAAAGAGTAAACAAGTGACTTCTTTACTTCAAGAACTAAATTTTACATTTGTTAAAGTCCGAGTGGTCATTTCGTTTATATTTTAAATTTTCAGACAGATGATCCAATAAATCATGACAGAGAATCTTCATTCAATACGGAAACTGAAAATAGCAGAGAATAAAGCAGCAGTATCTTTAGCGGCATACCAAGTCCGAGTTCTGCTGCCAGACGTCCGAGTTCTGCTGCCAGACGAGCTGACCTGCGCACTCAGAGTACTTTGTCGTCGGATTTGAACAATGGACGTAGATCCCAGGAAAATGATTATGTCTTATACTGAGCTTAAGAAATGTGCATTGTATTTATTTTAACAGATATTTGGTAAACACAATGCCATTGCAAATATTTCGCTTGGATAAACCCCATTAAACATATACAGAGATAAGTCAATTGGCTTCATCTCGTATTAAGGGGTTATCTTGCTGAAAAACTCGATCTTTTGTAAAATTTAGTATTATAAACAGAAATTGTATACAAATTTTCAGTCCATCCTACAGAAACTTAACATTGACTTTCCAAGTTTCAAATTATGTTTTAACTGACATCTTCGGTCTATAGATCAAGATTACATACTAGTATAATGTAGTTTCTCTAAACCTGAGCCCATAAAAACCATACGTAAAGCGTTTCAAAAATATTTCTCGGAAGTACATAGTTATTCTTTGCTACGGATGATACGATTTCATCATTATCAGTTGAAGCCATGTTATCCATTTTTTCATTTGGAACTGTGTTAGAATGTTGATGTGATGTTGTAACATATAAAAATGGCCTTTGTTAAATCGGACGGGTTGTATTACCTTTTCTTCATATTGGTTGTCAGGTTTTAAAAACCGATTGAAGACGTGAAAATGCTAGATCTAGTTATTTGGACTCGGATTGTTAAAATTTGCAGTTGTTACTATTTTGTAATGTATTACTTTTGATATAAATAAACAACTGGATATTGTTTTTATGGCCATGCCTTATCGAACAACACTGTAAATATTTGGACCACACCATGCACTTTCAACATACCCCCCGTACACAGATATGTCAGTTGACATACATCTTACACAATGGCTGCACCGTGCGTTTTATTATTATTAAGATTTTATTATTTAAAATCCTTTTGTTTACACGTTCCGCTTGCAATAAGTGAATAACTGATGATGCTAGACTTTAGAAAAAGTTCTATATGGTATTTTTTATGCCCATAACACCTGATCCAGTAGTCCGAATGGGTTTAAATGGATTTTGACCCATGATCTTGTGGTATTGTACAAATTATATTCTACTATGGTGCTGATTAAATGATTTATGTCAACATGCCATTGACCTTTCATGCAACGATTTCAAAATTAAAAGATTTAAAAATGAGGTCATAGTCCACCTTTCATTGAAATTTAAGATCATAGGTAAAGCTATATAGATCAGACACGAAAAGACACCTGGCGAACAACAATATCAAAAAGCAAGCCTTTCATGTCTTGCCTTGATATACAAGCAACATAAAACGTATATAACTATAACGAATATTGTACAGAAATACTGATATGCAATTGAAGTCATAAACAGATTTTGTTGCAGCATCAAAAACGAGCTGTATACACTTTTTCTCGCCAAGTTAGCATTAGGGAGGACAGTCGTAATGGTCAATATAAAATATTTGGACTTTCCTGTTGGTATTTTAAGAGCCCAAGACAACATTTAGTAAATCTTGAACTATGTTTAAACATTTTAAATTTGACTTTCCAAAACTTCCAGCTACACATATTGTATAGATATTTTGGAAAAATATATATTAGTTGTCCCAACTGCTCTCAGTTCATGCGCAACTCCAGCGAATGGGAGTCTTTCGGTTTATGCTCTCTGGACTTTTTATAGGCTCCACTCCTGCTGCAACATGAGATATTGTGCATATTCCCTTAGCTCCAGCTAGACAAATTAACTGATTGCAAGATATTCATTTCAAACATTTCATTACATCGTATGCCTACCTTAATGACATATAATGTGACGTTTATTTAATCCAATCATTATTTTATTGTTATTGTTATATCATATAACATATATATAGCGTTATATCCGGATGCGTTATCATTTATCATACTTTCACATGCTGTCTGGAACTGTGTGCTATGTGTTTGTACACCCTTTTTAGTGACAATGTTATCTTGTGTTCAACAGACATATGATTTGTTATGCCCCGCCGATTGGATATAGTAATGGTCACCCTCATTCCGTGTGTGTGTGTGTGTGTGTGTGTGTGTGCGTGCGTGCGTGTGTACGTGCGTGCGTGCGTGCGTTCGTACGTTTGTCCGTCATCTATACTTGTCTGTGCTATTTCTCAGCAGCCGCTGGCTGGAATTCAACAAAATTTTGCAACAAACTTAACTATCAAAAGAAGATGCGCATGTCATAGGGCATGTCTCGCCTCTGTGATTTCCCACCGAGTTAAGGCCCTTTGATTATTCCTGTATAAAATTCCTGTCCGCGCTATTTCTCAGCAACCTCTGACTGGAAGTCAACAAAACAGGAAGCTTACTTTACAATTGACCATTAATATTTATTTTCGGGTCTCTGACTGCCTTTTGTTTTAATCTCCAAATTGTAAGGGCATTTTGGGTTGTGTCCTGATTGAAACTGTTCCATGTAATTTCTGTGTAATGGGTATTATATTTTTCTGGATTTCGTTTAGTTATTGCTCTTTCTCAATTCTTATTAGTCAAAATAGGGTAATCTGTATTTCGACTGTTTGTGTAATTGTTATGGTCGCAAACATTTTGCACTAAATAGTTGACCCTCCTCTGACGCACAATGCGCTACATGTGCTATAACTTACTATGACCGTACATACGATACTTATGTATTGACCCAGGACAGGGTTGGTCACAGGCTAAGCTGAACTCGTATGGGATGAAGGATAACACAAATAATAGATTTGAATGAAAAAAACATTTATTAAAATGCCATAAATAACAAATTTTACTAATAAAAAAAACATATAAAGCAAAACATAAATGTTTTAAATGAAATCCCATAACTGGGTAGGAAAACACCGCCGATCGCAAAATTTAAAACATATTTCAAAATGTACATGATGGAATGAAAAAATAGCAGTCGTAAAACAGTGTAAGGTGTACTCCCGTAACCTGACCTGAGAATTGAAATTAGAGTAGGAGTTGGTGGAGGTGGCAATTTAAAATACGGCGAGGGGACTTCTCACGCCAAAAAACCTAAACAATAATGGCTAGCTAGCCTAACGCTTGGTCGAGTACCATCATGTTACCAAAAACTGAAAGCTGATTGGTTGCTTTACTAATTTATGTATTAAACTTAAAACTTTAACGGAACCGTATACTTCTGGACCAGAGTACAAAACCGAATTGTGTCCAATGATATAAAATAAATTATGTTTTCATAAAATTTCATTTATGTATTGTCCCAGGACAGGGTAGGTTACAGGCATAGTTGAACGCGAATGGGATGAGAAAAACACAATCAATATATTTCAAAGAAAAAAAATGGCATTTATTGAAATGCCATAAATACCAAATTTTAATAAGAATAAATTAGTTTCTCAGATCAAATATAATAAAATATAGTTAACAAAGTTCCAGAGGATGATGCATCGTAGGATATGTATGTAAAGATGAAAAGAAACACATTACTTAGAATGGACAAGCTGATACAGTTATATTTAAACACACATCTAAAGTTCCTAGCTTTAACAATATATAGTAACCAGATTATTAAAAACTTTTGAATGCTAGTAATGTTGTATGTAAAGACATAATATCATGGAGCGTCCATGTTCCAGCGAACAGTCCACTCTCAAATATTCTTTGAAAATGCCACATAAATTGTAAATAATCAAAACTGAATTACAAACGTATTCATTTATTAAAAATCATTATAACATTATTCACTTCTTTCTAACGCAATAAGAACAGTAGAAATGTTTTCCTTTTCTATTTGTTTGTGTTATCCCTGGTATTGGTGTGCATTTCATGGTCCGTGAATATGTGTGTAATGATTTAACCATCATGTCCTTGTTCTTATAGCATGCATCATGTTATTGCCATTTTTTAAAAGTCCCAGGATCTCATTGAATTAACTGATATTGTAAAATAAATATACTGATAGTATAATGATATAACCATTTTCTATTCACTTTAAGACAATGTTGACATATTCATTTCCTTTGTATTCATCTCGCTTTTTTCACGAAAAAGAGTTGCCATGAAGCTTTTTTTTATTTTTTGCACATCATAAAAACAATACTGCTCTATATTTCTAACATGTGCATCGATTTAAAAGGTAGAGTTATGAATGCTTTTGATACAAATACAGGTCATTTCCTAAAAACTGCATATCTACCAATTTTAATATATTATACAGTTATAGATTAATTTTGAGGTCAATACATAGTTTTGCGGACCTGATAAAAGTGATATTGACCGAGGACTTGACCTAAACATTAGTCTAAAATTATTATATCGTATACCTCATAAAGAGTTGTGAAAATCATACGAAAGGATAACAGAAATGACGTCTTAAAATCCGTGCAGGTCTACACATCATTTACTTTTGCAGACCCGACACGTGAGCGCTATCGGCCAATAAGGATTAAGTATTTATGACAGGTATATTAACTCCAAAGGAACTTCAACTAAAGTCATAAAACATTTGCACCTGGAGTTTTGTTTTTGGGTGTATTCAGTAATGGCTGACTTAGTGAAAATGAGCATCTTTAACGTGTGTCGCGCACTGGCTATAAAGTAGTTCATACATAGACTTGGTATGTCAATCAGGAAATGCAGTTGACCATCTGGCATTATGTTTATGATTGCACCAATTAGGGGCAGAATGGAGGTTATTACTTCATGAAAAATGGCATCTTTGAATTTGTGTTGCGCGTTACTCTAAAACTTCCTGATATAAAGTCATTAAACATTCGAGAAATGTTAATCAGGATGTAAAGATTTGCTTTGGTTTGTAAGAGTTATATATTGACCAGCTAAAAACGAAAGGCCCTTTGCAATCTTAGATTGGGTATTCAATGTCGGGTAAGTGGTGACCCTAGTGTCCTAAGGACACACATTTTAGGTCATCTAGTGTTGAGTTCATCACGCCTAAAATTTCTGAAACTTCTAAAACCACTTACAGATCTGTATTGTATAATTGTATACATGCTGTTTCTATAAAACAATCGACAAAATATTTCATCGATATTACTAGCATTCGCAGCATTCAAACATGGCCTTCCACGTGTTTTACAGAAAAGAATTTATTATTCCACAAAAGCTTTGTACTTAAAAATGAGAAGGTATATTATTTGTTATTTTAGTGTCCGCCCTAAATCGGCCAGCCGTTTCTGACTTACGAGACACCTTCTTTCTGAGCACATTTACATGCCGAATTCTTGCAACTTACATTTACTACTATATTAGTAAACATTTCAGAAAAGAAACAATGAAAATAATCTAGACAGACCTATGCTTGAACATGCTACCCATCATGAGACCAGCCGTTTCCAACAACAACAAAACATTTCCTTAAAATCACTACGGAAGTCCCGTCCACTGAAAGAGTAAATAATAAAGTTGAAAGTGTTGTTCAGCAACGAAGCAGGAATAGTTACCATCCAAAATACATTGATATAGTTTGAGTTGTCAAAATGAAATAAACTGATCTTTTGGAACTTGTAATTAAGGTCAAACAGCATACCCGGGAGAATAGAGACGCACTGTAGCAGACCAACAGCTAGTGTTATTTTTGTAAGTTTTGAGGCAACATTTTTGTTTTTGATAGAACCACCTTTAAATTTCGCCATATAACACATATTTGCGACGATTGTGAAATTACATGTTGTTATAATTAGAAATGGAAGGATAAAGATTAGATAGAGTGAAGAAATTTCATCAAGCACAGTTAAAAATTCTGTCTGCCACTGTGCAGAACATCCCTCGAGATATGGCCGTACCAGAGCCGGAGTATTCACTAAAGCTAAAACAAAAAAGCAAGTAAGAAAACCTACTTTAGCTCTTCTATTACAACCTTTGACGTGAAACCTGAACGGAAAACACAGACTTAGCATCCTTTCAATTGATAAACATACAACAACCCAAGTAGAAAGTTGCGGAACAAAATAGTGACTAAAATTTATAAATTTGCACCAGATATGGCCAAGCTGTGAATCAATCTTTAGATAAAGGTTGCCACCAGTGAATTCATAAAAGAGCCTATCTGCTAACGTCAAAATATCGCATGATGTTAAAAAAATAAAATAGTTGGAGCACGATGATTTGCTGCATTTTCTTCCAAGAAGCCAGATTAGCAGAGCCATTCCATTCCCAACCAGTCCAATAATGCTTTGCATTGCTACAGCATAAAACACGGCCATGTCCAGATTTGTATAAAATTTCATCATAGACTCAAACCAGTAGTAATCATAATAAAAGTTGAAACTTGTTGCATTTTCAGTTATAGAATGGTTCCCGCTGTGAATGCCGTCGACCATTTTGAATTACAAGCGTATTTGATTCACCGGAATATTGTATACAAAGTCTTCTCACGTGTAAGATCACTGTTGTCTGTCGGGACTTGTTTGTCCTTTCTTGTACGTCTTTATCCTGGTAGCCAAAAATATCCAAGATATTTGGAGTCCGATTTATAGTATCAATGCCAATGTCCCTGTGAACTTCTAATATTTTCTTGGATTAGCTGAGTAATCTTATGTTTGCCAAAGTGTTACCGTATGCGGGTATGCGTTCAGACAGGTTAGTTTATTCACCTGTCCACAACGTTTCAGAGAAACGTTTGTCTTTTCATGTGCGTTTGTAATTGTATTTGCTTTTCAGTAAATAAGTTCCACTTTTGAAAAAAAAGTATTTCTTTTTTTCGATTTTCGTTTCGATCTTTTTATTACTTCTTTCACTTTCTCTTCAAC
Organism: Saxidomus purpurata; assembly: GCA_022818135.1. Classification (NCBI taxonomy): domain Eukaryota; kingdom Metazoa; phylum Mollusca; class Bivalvia; order Venerida; family Veneridae; genus Saxidomus; species Saxidomus purpurata. The sequence continues at coordinate 42,036,097 of JAFMSR010000016.1, forward strand.
AGATTCTTTTTTGTTTTCTAATTTTGCATTTGTCCTATTGTATTCTCACCATAACTTTATCTTCATCATATAGTTTTGAAACATTCATTAATTCAAATTCATCTAGCATTTCACTGATTGAGCGCACTTGGAGACAAGCAATCCGTAGGCGTGGTGAATGCTTATATATCCACGGAGAATAGACGATTCTAGTCCATATTAAAGGTTTACTATCAATTTGTGTACACATTTCTCAGCATGATGGAATTCTAAAACGACATTATCACTCTCTTAGCTTGGACAAACAAACTTGCAGTCTGAGTTTCTTTTACTTTGTTTATGGAGAAAATGTAAATTGTAAGGGTATAATTTAACGTCATTGGAAAGAGTCTTCTCCAAACATGAGATATTTAGTCAATAAAGCATAAGTAACGAAATTAGAGGTGTTGTTGTGCTGTAAAACCTTACTTTTATAGATGGTCTTTATATTTGGGTTGATAGCGGTTTATCATGAAAGGCTGATTTATTTGAATTTTATGCAAAAACGAGACATTTCTCAAAATAATGTTCTTAAAAAATGAATTCTATAAGAGCAGTTTGTAAAACACGAATGCCCCCTTGATGCAATCAGTAATGTGGAAAAAGTCGACTATACATCGTTTATCTTTTTTTAAAAGATATTTCTTGTTTCATCTCAAATTAATTCTTGTGTTCTATCTATACCTCCTGTATCTAGTATATTGTCATAGTTTTCCTTGATTAATTTTTATAGATTTTGTAAAACCAACGCATCTTAATTGTACTTAGAAAGCTATTAAGATCCATATTTTTATTTTTAAGTGACATTTTGCGCATCTTACTGCACATAGTGTATATTGGTGACAGTTTTATGTTGCTGTGCATTTAAATGTGTTAAATTAATGATAATGCCGCATTAGTATTTGAAGTTGGTGCTTTAGAAATAAAACAAAAACGGACTAATAGAATAATAGTTCCTTCCTTCGTAGTGATCTCCTTTTTGTTGTTGCTGTTGTTGTTGGTAGAGATTTCGGCAGTGGAAGGGAAGCAAATCCTGCATGCAGTTTTTTTAAAGACTGCCTCAGTCAAAATAGGAAAAGTAATATTGGGAAAGTTATTATTTCGTACTGGAAGCAGGAAGAGTTTGCTGTATTGGGTTAAAAGCTAGTATTTCCTCTACCCTTTTTACACACACCTATTTTAGCTGGAATTTTACTTGAAAAAGGGCATAATTCCACTTTAATTCTGGTCGTAATTAATCTTCATTATTTCCCATCTAATTTTCTGTGAATCCTTGTGAAATTATTCATTGATTTCTGCATGTTTATATCAGGATAAGGTCGATTTTGTAAAGAATAAATCAGTTTGGTATTGCATGTTTTGTATAATAAAAGGTTCGTTTTCTATGCTCTCGCCAGTTTAAACAGCAAGTATTTAAACTCACAGTGTAATGGTTTTAAGGTATTTAATTTTGAGCTTGATATTTTTCTAAAATTCTGAATTGCTTGTCAAAGAATTTTTTCTTCATTATTCAGAAAGAAAAGTTGTTATCGTTTGCAAAATGAACTCGTTATATTTCTTTTTATCCCTTTTTCATTTGATTATCTCCGTCGCCGTTAAAAATATTTCCGACCATTAAAACCCGCAAATATCAAAATTTCAAAACAAGTATTCCTATATTATAAAGAGCAATAAAAGAAGGACAATCTTGTTTCAAACCATTCTGTGTATGGAATTATTTAAACATGACCTTTATTCTTGACTTAGTTAATTAATATAAACTATTTATATATACTATGAATTCTTGTTAAACTGTTTTACCAAATTTATAAATGAATGGCCACATGTTTAATACTCTAAAGATTTTGAAATTAAAAAAGAACGACTGACGCTATCAATTTTTTTTTTCAAATTCTACAAATACCAAAAGTCCCAGGTTTTGTATATATTCAAAAGAGCTGAAGTTTTTTTTCAATGATTACTGTTTTTGCTTGATTGATTGTAGACTATAGACTATATTATATACTTAATTACCTTTTAAAACGATTAGCAAAGAACGTAGAAGCTGTCTTATAATCGGCATGTTGAGTACTAAAACGTCAGCAATGCTTTAAGTTTAAGTATATTTTCCTTCCTTCGGAAGTAAAGCAGTTATTCTCAGTGTTTCTAGTTCTGACAAATAACTGTTGTGTGTGAATAATTCAGAGACGCAAATGATATTGTTCATACTTTTTTCGAGAAAGCTACATAGAATTCGGTTGTTATACCCTTTGATCTAAATATTAGACGACCCTTTTGGCTTTTGTAATCTTTAACCTACAATTCAGCAATCGTAAAATGACAATATATAAAATGCTTACTTCATTAAAATATGGCTCACTGGCGTAAAAAACAGTTTTTAAAAAAGAGCACAGAGCTTGGTCTTCAGCCTGTGTTAATTAACTAAATGGATTAATGATTTAATAACTTACCAGATTTCCAAAGGTTCTTTAATATCTTTCATTAAAATTCTACAATGTACCATAAACTTACTGCATTGAAAATTTAGTGCTTTCGTTAGTCATTTTGTTTTATCAATTTGTCCAGGTTTTAAGCCTTTGGTGAAATACATATCAAACACTAACTGGAGAAATAGGAACATATAATTCAGTTCATATCAATTATAGAAGAAAATTTCAGGGAAAGTAAAAAGAAAATTATAACCATAATAGATTTTAAATACATGTACCCTTGCCACTGTCTGTTTATACCCTTTGATCTTATTTGCCTTTTAAGTTTTTCTTTAATATCAATATCGTAATGCGTGTATATTTCACTTTGCCTTATGAGTCACAAGTGAGCGAGAGTTTAGTAGAATAAAGGGTTCAAAAAACGCATCAAGTCAACTGTTTCAAATTAAAGAGTAATAAAGAAGCTACCTCTTCCTTTTAAGTTGCTAACGAGTCATTGCAAAAGTCCGCAAAGAGATCATAACTCAGCTTTTAATGTGATATAGAATTATTACCCATGGTACTGGTAATGCTATGATAAAACTATTCAAGTTACAAAAAGCACAGTGATTGTGAAATAAAATGATGATTTCCTTTGTAGGATGTTAAACCTAAACCTACAATAGATGGTCACTATGAAATGAGAACATACTTGACCTTTCGTTTACATACTCCCCTTATCTGTCACATCAAAACCCCCAAAGCCTGTGAAATTGTCTTTCATAAAGTGAATATCAAAATAAGGCGCCCTACTCAGCCAAAAGGGTTAATTAAGAGATTTCATGAAGCTAACTGGGTTAATTTCAAGTGGGACCTTACTGCTTACAACTTACAGCTCCAGGCAAACGGGCCAAATTCAAGGCCAGTAAATAGAGGTTCATTGACCGAACAATCCATGCATAATTTCAAGGCGAATTTGAAGTTCATTTTTTGAAATCTCGAAAAGAGTCATAGCGTATATTTTGCAAAATAAATTTAATTCAGAGAACCACTTCCAGAGATACAAAATGAACAGTTTCGAAGTT
>JAFMSR010000016.1:42040107-42125344 GCA_022818135.1 Saxidomus purpurata
GCTGCTCCTACAACAACGTCAACTACAGCTGCGCCAACTACAACTAGCACTACAACTGCTCCCACAACAACGTCAACTACAGCCGCTCCAACAAGTACAAGTACTACAGCTGCGCCAACAACAACTAGCACTACAGCGACTCCTACAACAACGTCAACTACACCTGCGCCAACTACAACTAGCACTACAGCTGCTCCCACAACAACGTCAACTACAGCCGCTCCAACAAGTACAAGTACTATAGCTGCACCAACTACAACTAGCACTACAGCTTCTCCTACAACAACGTCAAGTACAGCCGCGCCAACCACAAGTAGCACTACAGCTGCTCCCACAACAACGTCAAGTACAGCCGCGCCAACTACAACTAGCACTACATCTGCTCCCACAACAACGTCAAGTACAGCTGCACCAACTACAACTAGAACTACAGCTGCTCCTACAACAACGTCAACTACAGCCGCGCCAACTACAACTAGCACTACAGCTGGTCCCACAACAACGTCAACTACAGCCGCTCCAACAAGTACAAGTACTACAGCTGCACCAACTACAACTAGCACTACAGCTGCTCCCACAACAACGTCAAGTACAGCCGCGCCAACTTCAACTAGCACTACAGCTGCTCCTACAACAACGTCAACTACAGCCGCGCCAACAACAACTAGCACTACAGCTGCTCCCACAACAACGTCAAGTACAGCTGCACCAACTACAACTAGCACTACAGCTGCTCCTACAACAACGTCAACTACAGCCGCTCCAATAAGTACAAGTACTACAGCTGCTCCCACACCAACGTCAACTACAGCCACTCCAACAAGTACAAGAACTACAGCTGCGCCAACTACATCTAGCACTACAGCTGCTCCTACAACAACGTCAACTACAGCCATTTCAACAAGTACAAGTACTACAGCTGCACAAACTACAACTAGCACTACAGCTGCTCCCACAACAACGTCAACTACAGCCGCTCCAACAAGTACAAGTACTACAGCTGCACCAACTACAACTAGCACTACAGCTGCTCCTATAACAACGTCAACTACAGCCGCGCCAGCTACAACTAGCACTACAGCTGCTCCCACAACAACGTCAAGTATAGCTGCACCAACTACAACTAGCACTACAGCTGCTCCTACAACAACGTCAACTACAGCTGCGCCAACTACAACTAGCACTACAGCTGGTCCCACAACAACGTCAACTACAGCCGCTCCAACAAGTACAAGTACTACAGCTGCACCAACTACAACTAGCACTACAGCTGCTCCTACAACAACGTCAACTACAGCCGCTCCAACAAGTACAAGTACTACAGCTGCGCCAACTACATCTAGCACTACAGCTGCTCCTACAACAACGTCAACTACAGCTGCACCAAATACAACTAGCACTACAGCAGCTCCTACAACAACGTCAACTACAGCAGTTCAAACAAGTACAAGTGCTACAGCTGCGCAAACTACAACTAGCACTGCAGCTGCTCCCACAACAACGTCAACTACAGCCATTCCAACAAGTACAAGTACTACAGATGCGCCAACTACAACTAGCACTACAGCAGCTCCCACGACAACGTCAGCTACAGCTGCTCCCACAAGTACAAGTACAACAGCATCGTCAACTACAACTAGCACGACACCTGCTCCCACAACAACTTCTGCTACAGCTGCACTTACAACAACTAGCACTACAGCTGATCCTACAACAACGTCAAGTACAGCCGCTCCAACAAGTACAAGTACCACAGCTGCACCAACTACACTTAGCACTACAGATGCTCCAACAACAACGTCAACAACAGCCGCTCCATCAAGTAGAAGTACTACAGCTGCACCAACTACAACTAGCACTAAAGCTGCTCCCACAACAACTTCAACTACAGCTGCGCTAAGTACAACTAGCACTACAGCTGCACCAACAACAACGTCAACTACAGCCGTTCCCACAAGTACAAGTACTATAGCCGCTTCAACAAGTACAAGTACTACAGCTGCATCAACTACAATTAGCACTACAGCTGCTCCCACAATTACGTCAACTACAGCTGCTCAAATAAGTACAAGTACTACAGCTGCACCAGCTACAAATACCTCTACGGCCGCTCCCACAACAACGTCAACTACAGCTTCACCAACAAATACAACTACTACCACTGCACCAACTACAACTAGCACTACGGCTTCTCCAACAACAGCGGGAACTACAGCTTCACCAACAAATACAACTACTACCACTACACCAACTACAACTAGCACTACGGCTTCTCCAACAACAGCGGGAACTACAGCTTCACTAACAAATACAACTACTACCACTGCACAAACTAGAACTAGCACTACGGCCGCTGCAATAACAACGTCAGGTACAGCTTCACCAGCAAATACATCTACTTCAGCTGAACCAACTACAACTAGCACTACAGCTGCTCCAATAACAACGTCAGCTACAGCTGCACCAACAAATACAACTATTACAGCTGCACCAACTACAACTAGCACTACGGCTGCTCTAACAACAACGTCAACTTCAGCCGCTCCAACAAGTACAAGTACAACAACTGCACCAAGTACAACCAGCGCTACAGCTGCTCCAACAACAACGTCAACTAAAGCCACTCCAACAAATATAACTTCTACCACTGCACCAACTACAACTACCACTACGGCTTCTCCCACTGCAACGTCAACTATAGCTTCACCAACAAATACAACTACTACCACTGCACAAACTACAACTAACATTACGGCCGCTCCCTCATCAACGTCAACTACAGCTTCACTTAGAAATACAACAACTACAGCTGCACCAACTACAGCTACCACTACGACCGCTCCCACAACAACGTCAACTACAGCTTCACTAACAAATACATCTTCCACAGCTGCACCAACTACAACTAGCACTACGGCTGCTCCAACAACAATTTCTACTACAGCTTCACCAGCAAATACATCTACTTCAGCTGGACTAACCACAACTAGTACAACAGCTGACTCCACAACAACGTCAACTACAGATGTGCCAAGAAATACAACTACTACTAGTGCACCAACTACAACCAGCACTACGGCTGCTCCCACAACAACATCAACTACAAATGCACCAACAAATACATCTTCTACCACTGCACCAACTACAACTACCTCTAAGGCCGCTCCCTTAACAACGTCAACTACAGCTTCACCAACAAATACATCTACTACAGCTGCACCAACGACAACTAGCACTACAGCTGCTCCAACAACAACGTCAACTACAGCTTCACCAACAAATACAACTACTACCACTGCACAAACTACAACTAGCACTACGGCTGCTCCCACAACAACGTCAACTACAGCTGCTCAAACAAGTACAAGTACTACAGCTGCACCAGGTACAAATACCTCTACGACCGCTCCCACAACAACGTCAACTACAGCTTCACCAACAAATACAACTACTACCACTGCACCAACTACAACTAGCACTACGGCTTCTCCAACAACAGCGGGAACTACAGCTTCACCAACAAATACAACTCCTACCACTGCACAAACTACAACTAGCACTACGGCCACTGCAACAACAATGTCAGGTACAGCTTCACCAGCAAATACATCTACTTCAGCTGAACCAACTACAACTAGCACTACAGCTGCTCCAACTACAACGTCAGCTACAGCTGCACCAACAAATACAACTGTTACAGCTGCACCAACTACAACTAGCACTACGGCTGCTCTAACAACAACGTCAACTTCAGCCGCTCCAACAAGTACAAGTACAACAACTGCACCAAGTACAACCAGCGCTACAGCTGCTCCAACAACAGCGTCAACTAAAGCCACTCCAACAAATATAACTTCTACCACTGCACCAACTACAACTACCACTACGGCTTCTCCAACTGCAACGTCAACTATAGCTTCACCAACAAATACAACTACTACCACTGCACAAACTACAACTAACATTACGGCCGCTCCCTCATCAACGTCAACTACAGCTTCACTTAGAAATACAACAACTACAGCTGCACCAACTACAGCTACCACTACGACCGCTCCCACAACAGCGTCAACTACAGCTTCACTAACAAATACATCTTCCACAGCTGCACCAACTACAACTAGCACTACGGCTGCCCCAACAACAATTTCTACTACATTTTCACCAGCAAATACATCTACTTCAGCTGGACTAACCACAACTAGTACAACAGGTGACTCCACATCAACGTCAACTACAGATGTGCCAACAAATACAACTACTACTAGTGCACCAACTACAACCAGCTCTACGGCTGCTCCCACAACAACATCAACTACAAATGCACCAACAAATACATCTTCTACCACTGCACCAACTACAACTACCTCTACGGCCGCTCCCTTAACAACGTCAACTACAGCTTCACCAACAAATACATCTACTACAGCTGCACCAACGACAACTAGCACTACGGCTGCTCTAACAAAAACGTCAACTACAGCTTCACCAACAAATACAACTACTACCACTGCACAAACTACAACTAGCACTACGGCTGCTCCAACAACAACGTCAGCTACAGCTTCACCAACATATACAACTAGTACCACTGCACCAACTAAAACTAGTACTACGGCTGCACCATTAACAACGTCAACTACAGCTGCACCAACTACAACTAGCACTACGGCTGACCCAACGACAACTTCTACTATAACCGCTCAAACAAGTACAACTACTACAGTTGCACCTACTGCAAATAGCACTACAGCTGCTCCCACAACAACGTCAACTACAGTTGCGCCAACTACAGATAGCACTATAACTGGTCCTACAACAACGTCAACTACAGCTGCGCCAACTACAACTAGCACTACAGCTGTTCCCACAACAACGTCTACTACAGCTTCGCCAACTACAACTAGCACAACTGCTCCCACAACAACGTCATCTACAGCTGCACCAACTACAACTAGCACAATAACTGCTCCTACAAAAACGTCAACTAGAGCTGCGCCAACTACAACTAGCACTACGGCTGCTCCCACAACAACTTCTACTACAGCTGCACCAACAAATACAACAACTAGTGCTGCACCAACTACAACTACCACTTCGGCTGCTTCCACAACAACGTCATCTACAGCTTCACCAACAAATATAACTACTACAGCTGCACCAACTACAACTACGGCCGCTCCCACAACAACGTCAACTATAGCTTCATCAACAAATATAACTACTATCACTGCACCAACTACAACTAGCACTACGGATGCTCCAACAACAACGTCAACTACAGCTGCACCGACAAATACAACTACTACAGCTGCATCATCTACAAGAAGCACTACCGATGCTCCCACAACAACGTCAACTACAGCTGCACCAACAAGTACAAGTACTACAGCTGCATCAACAAGTACAACTACTACAGCTGCCATTACTAAAACTAGCACTACAGCTGCTCAAACAACAACGTCAACTACAGCTGCACCAACAAATACAACTACTACCACTGCACAAACTACAACTAGCACTACGGCTGCTCCAAAAACAACGTCAGCTACTGCTGCACCAACAAATACAACTACTACCACTGCACAAACTACAACTAGCACTACGGCTACTCCAACAACAACGTCAACTACAGCTGCACCAACAAATATAACTACTACTATTGCACAAACTACAATCAGCACTACGGTTGCTCCAACAACAACTTCAACTACAGCTGCACCAACAAGTACAACTACTACAGTTGCACCAACAAGTACAACTACTACAGTTGCACCAACTACAACCAGCACTACGGCTGCTCCGACAACAACTTCTACTACAGCTTCATCAACAAATACAACTACTACGACTGGACCAACTACAACTAGCACTACGGCTGCTCCCACAACAACTGCTACTACAGCTTCACCAACAAGTACAACTACTACAGTTGCACCAACTACACCCAGCACTACAGCTGCTCCCACAATAATTTCTACTACAGCTGCACCATCAAGTGCAACTACTACTACTGCACCAACTACAACTACCACTACGGCTGTTCCAACAACAACGTCAACTACAGCTGCACCAACAAAAACAACCACTACAGTTGCGCCAACTACAACCAGCACTACAGCTGCTCCAACAACAACGTCAACTATAGCTTCATCAACAAATATAACTACTACCACTGCACCAACTACAACTAGCACTACGGATGCTCCAACAACAACGTCAGCTACAGCTGCACCGACAAATACAACTACTACAGCTGCATCAACTACAGGAAGCACTACGGATGCTCCAACAACAACGTCAACTACAGCTGCACCAACAAATACAACTTCTACCACTGCACCAACTACAACTAGCACTACGGCTGCTCCCACAACAACTTCTACTACAGCTGCACCAACAAAAACAACTACTACAACTGCACCAACAACTACAACTACCACTACGGCCGTTCCCACAGCAACTTCTACTACGGCTGTACCAACAACTTCTACTACAGCCGCTCCAACAAGTACAAGTACTACAGCTGCTCCCACAACAACGTCAACTATAGCTTCACCAACAAATACAACTACTACCACTGCACCAACTACTACTACCACTACGGATGCTCCAACAACAACGTCAACTACAGCTCCACAAACAAGTACAACCACTACCACTGCACCAGCTACAACTAGCACTACGGCTGCTCTAACATCAACGTCAACTATAGCTTCACCAACAAATACAACTACTACCACTGCACCAACTACAACTACCACTAAGGCTGCTCCAACAACAACGTCAACTTCAGCTGCACCAACAAGTACAACTTCTACCACTGCATCAACTACAACTAGCACTACGGCTGCTCCCACAACAACTTCTGCTACAGCTGCACCAACAAATACAACTACTACAGCTGCACCAACTACAACTACTACTACGGCCGTTCCCACAACAACTTCTACTACAGCTGTACCAACAAGTAGAACTACTACAGCTGCACCAACTTCAACTAGCACTACGGCTGCTCCCACAACAGTGTCAACTACAGCCTCACCATCAAGTACAATTACCTCAACTGCCACTACTACAAGAAGCACTACTTCTACATCATCCCCTGTCACAAGAACTGGTATGTTTATGTGTCTTTATCTGTGTCTTTCCTACCATCAATATTGTTATTATTTACGTTTTTTTCAGATTCTGCAGAACATGTTTCTGGAAATCATTATTCCTATCTTTTACTTTGTTCGTTGTTCAGAGAGGCGTCATGTTATTTCTCATATTGAAAGATGTTAATTAGAATGTACGTTACAGAAAGAGTAGATTCTCAATTTTTCACTAGGAAAGTCAGAAAAAGATTTGTGCTGATTTTCTTTACAGTCAATGGAAATAGAAGTGGGATACAGAATCATACATTTTGGTTAAAACTATGCAATATTTATTTCTCAACCAGTATAGATCAATGACACTATAGGTGTATTTCTTAAAATGATGACGGTCACTTTGAGTGTAATATCACATTAAAGTATCACCCTTACACCATATATCGGGTCAGCAGATCAAAGTTCAGTTTCTCATCTATGAGATACATATTTCCGCGCATTTACCCATGTGAGAACTTATCTCACATCGCTTATCTCGCATCGCTGCCGGACTATTTTTAGGTTAATTGTATGCAGACATAAAAATCGAAAAATGACTGTAAAATTGTTATTTTTGAAATAAACATAGGGTTGTTGGTATTCATTTTCTTAGTAAGATCATTTTCTATCCATCTATAGCAGTTTTGAAGTAAAATTCGAGAAAAGTTGATTTCCATTTTATCATCCCCGTCCTGTATTTGCACTTATTCCTTCTTACTTGTGTGAAAATGCAATTTAAACGGTGAGAAAATAAATCTACCATGTCCATTGAGTTGTGGATAAGGAAATCCCACCCTCGGGTTGAGATACGTCATATCGAGACATGAACATGTTAGATTCACTTTATCCTGTTACACAAGCTTTGTAAAAGTCGACGGACTAGTTATCCACGTACACAACCAGTTGAAAAAAAGATTAAATAATTTACGTTTTTTTTAATATAATTCTACTTCGCATAGTAGACATAAGCTCCATTGCTAGACATATGCCTCGCTGCTAGACATATAGACATGGATCACGGTGCACAGAACGGAAAACTCTTCAAAGTTGGACAGAAATTGTCTCGCCCTGTTAGATCATTCCAAGATTACAGTTGATACAGTATCAGTGCAGTTTATCCGAAGTTTTAACGAGTGTATTTCATAAAACTGCACCACTGTTGAAGGGACATACCCTATAACTAATGGCAAACTAAATAACCTCCAAAACATAAATAATAGACTCTTTGGAAGTAAATATTACTTAACCTAAAAGTTTCAGCTATGCATTCCCAGTAGGTATCGATAAAATCAGCGGTTTACAAAATACTGCATTACCGTAAACCATTCAATAATCTATGTAGAGTTGTTGCTGTACAATTAATGGGTGGATTATTACAGAAAGCCTCTATATTGATTAATTGTGGTAAAATGAGGCATTTTTCGCCATAGGTTCTTCTTTGAAATTGTATTTATTTATCATTTTACGTTCATTGAACACATAATCTATGTTTCGAGAATATAATCGGCTAGATGTAGGGAGTGCCCCTTTATACGACCATATACTTTTTACAGGCGCGTATCCAGGCATACGCACGTACGCCAATGCGTATACTTCGTCAGAAAAGGTGAAAATATAAAAAGTCCAAATATGCAATAAAAACTGAAGGCTAAGGGGGTAAGGGCTAATTTCATCAGAACATGTCCGTTTTTGAAAAGGTTAATTACCTATTTCTGAAAAACGTTATATAATATGCGTACTTGAATAACAATGTAGACATCTAGTATGTACACGCTTACTTTTCCGTAAAGTATACTGTGCACAGTGTAAAGTTACAAGTTTACCTCCCTTTGAAGTTCGGTACTTTATCGTTGTCATTGTGTTGAATTCCGAATGGTGATTACAAAGCGGTAAATTTCAAAATCACAACGCCATCTAATTCCCCTTACGATGATTTCTTTGGCAAGAAATTAGACTCAAAAGTACGAATTATTGACCCATGTCTTATGTTTTTTTTCTTAATCTTTAATAAACAAATGTACCGATGTCTTAATCTATACATTAAAACTGATATCATAATAAATTTAAACGTTTAAAGGTTGACTTTGGAGAATTTAGCGAAAATCACCGTCGGAAAATGTGTGACATTTTTCTGGCCTACGCGAAAATCGCCATACCAGCGTTGGCATTTTTGCTTGTAGAACGAAAACGGCAAATGAAGTAAACTTTTTCTTAAAGCTCTAGGCTATCTTTTCCCTCTTAAATTCGTCCAAATTTGTTTAACGTAACTCAAATTTGAAAGAAATGGCAGAGTTTTTCGGAGCGAAATGCTTGTTGCGGCCTGCTATATTTAAGACGGCTATGTAAGTTAAGTAGTGAATAGTTCTTTACACACGTTAAGAAAGAAGATAGCAGTTTTTTTATTGTACACCAGCTTCGGTCAAACGGGAATGTAAGTGAAGTAGTGGATAGTTCTGTGCACACATATTATGAAATGAATGAAAATCGCCCAAGAAAGTGAAATAAAGATGGGTTAACATCACTCTTCAATGTGTAGCGTATAATACAATTAGTAATAATCAGTAACTTACAATATATTTACTCGATTGCCGAGTGTAGCGTGAATGGTTGCATACATTTCATATGCATGCATTTACTAACCACTACACCAGGTTTTGATGTTTACTGAATTTGCTGACATCAACACTTGAATTGTCTCATCTGTTACATTTTCTATTTTAACAAGAAATTTGAGTGTTGGTATCCCCAATTATAGTCGTTGCTTTGTAAAAATATAAAGTTTCTTTAAAATATAAGTTGTAATATGTGGAACATTTTTGCTCATGTTACAAAAGTAGGAAGCTGTCACGCGAAAGGAGAAAAAAAAATTGGGACTTGGCAATAACTTATCAAGTTAAGACACTGTTCTAACTGGGAAGGCGCGCTGTTTTGTATCACAGTTTTCTTGTTTTCATATAGCGTGTTTTGGAACCTTGTCTATAGTAAAGAGCTATGAACAATTTTTTTTTATTTATTACAAAGTCAAAGGTATGTTCCTTCCACCTGTGTTTGGGACAACGTGTTCTTTTTCTTCAAATTGGACCGAGTCAATTTTGATACAGGTGATGCAATAAATTTGCATGTGGTTATATACCTAGTTTGTTTTCTGTACGTGCTCAAAGGACCCCTAGAATGCACCAGATGCAATGTTGGATTTCAAATTTTTTCCGGGGGAGCATGTCCCCGGACCCCCCTAGCACACCTATGTGTATACTTCATTTTAATTCAGGTACGCCCATGTTTTACATATAAGTAAACATCCATAGAACGCCGTCGCTTCAAATAACATGTTGATGTCAGCATAATATTGATGTCTCAGTTAAGATGATAAATTTACTAAGCACTAAAAAAAGTCTGATCCACCTAATTTTGGACCATTAGTTTCTTAGCGTCTTTGCAAGTATTTTTGTGTTTTAAAGCATATTTACATCTGGAAATCTAATATATATATCCAGGCATATTTTTTGGTTTGCCATTATTTTTAAAACGTAAGGGTCACGATGCGGAGGGGCGATTATACGCCGCGAATATACGATGGGACGATGCGAACACGTATATAATAACAAAATTAATGCTAAAATGTACAAAAAATGTTGAAACTCTAGTTAGATTTAGAATAAAATGGATTTACCTAATAATTTCTGCCGCGTTTCGAATGATTCCGTTGGACCGTTTCGTAGATCTGATAACAGCGCTAAACATTTTATAAAAATCTTTTGAGCAGTTGTTGAATTTCAGTCAGTGATAAGCAAGATCTATTGATTATATAACGTCATTTAATGCATAGATCTACGTCACGAGCAAGTTTCGGAGAATTGAAATGTATGTTATCGTTTTAAGATCAATAGATCTAGAGCTAGGTCATCACCGTCTGAAGGAAAATAAATGGATTTGAAATGGATTATGGAGTGTTCAGGGTTATACTGTGACATGCATGTTGGGCCACTGTTTAAATGAATGCGTGTTTCACTTGCATGTTATGCGACTTCAACATTTTTGTACATTGTAAATATTATAAAAGCATGCTTATGCACCCCGGGTATTCGACTACTTCGAACGCAGATGGGTACTACTGACGACAGATGTATATACATGAACGTCCTGACATGTAAGCTGGAAAATACCTAATATCTTCTCTTTTTTATCACTTTTAACAATGTTTTCGTTCAATATTAGTTTCAATATATTTGTACAAGGCAACGCTCAATTGTTTAGCTGAAAAATGACGGACGTGTTGTTACGATTGCGGAAATCAGACAAGAAACTGCAATTTTTCGGAAATTTAACAAAGTTGTAAGAAATCTAAAAATCGAAAGAGTCCAAAACTGCATAAATCGTAAAGCTACACATTTTCTGTAACAGACAAATATATTTTCGTTTCGCTATGACTGATACCGCAGCTGTAATTGACACTTAAACAAGCATGGGGTTCCTTTTGAGGGTACTTATGACGACAGATGAAACTATTAAAGGGTACGTATGAACGCAGACGATGGATATGTAAAACGCCATACAAACTGCAGATACGTAAAAGATGAAACATAAGTCTTATGATGGGAATACTGTTGATAACTTTATTTTTTGTCTTAAACTGTAAACCTATGTATTAAAGTTAATTTTAAGTCAAGGCTAAATAGAAAACTTCAGTATCATTATGATTTTTTGTAAAATTCATGATGTACCGGACTTTCAACTTTTTGTTACAAAATCATAATACATGTACAAATAGAGGCATCACTCCGCAAAAATATATGTGACTTGCTGCATTTGTATGTATTACGAGAAACAAGTATGAAAAGTGTTAAGTGGATACGTTTGTCGGCTTTGAAGTAATTAAAGTCTTTAATATTAATAACACGTCTTTGATTAACGCAAAAGCTGGGGCGAGTACAACAACCCTACGTCGGGCTAAAAATGTAATTACAAATGTATGTAATATTTTACATTGGCGTTAAATGTTAAGTGGATACGTTTGTCGGTTTTGAAGTAATTAAAGTCTTTAATATTAATAACACGTCTTTGATTAACGCAAAAGCTGGGGCGAGTACAACAACCCTACGTCGGGCTAAAAATGTAATTACAAATGTATGTAATATTTTACATTGGCGTTAAATGATCATGTTTGTTTCCGTGGATTATTTGTACTTAACATTGTCTCTTAGTCATTGACTAGTTACATGTATGTGAAACTTGACATCGATATTTTAAAGGCTTCGTTGTCCCCATTATCAATTCATTCTCTAAACTAGAGATCATCTTTCACGAAAAAAAACATGTCTCCTATTATTCAGCATCATTCAGTAGAATTGAAAATGCATACCACTAAACTGTAACAATCCGATGATATACACAAGTTCAGGCTTCGCACCAATCACTTCTGTGTAGTTTTGTAGTTTTCTGACCAGTGATACAGGATTAGTAGCACAAGCATATTAGAATATGAGACATCAACTTGCAACTTGAAGTTGCAACTTCAATGGAAATCAGTGAGTCCGAACATGCCGACGACAATTGTGTTCTAATAGGCTTGGTGGAAATCTGGCCAATGGTAGAGGAAAAGTAGCAAAAACATCATTAAATTTGAAGAATCAATGACCATGCAATGTATATCCCCTGAAAATCACTGAACTGGACGTGCCGGCGATCTTGGCACTGCTCAGTTATCTTAGGTTAAGCGGAAATCTGCCGGATGATAAAGGAGAATAAGACATAATCATAAAATTTTATGTATCAAGGGCGGTTATTCCACTGAAAATCATTGAACCGGAACATGCTGATAAAATGCACAACTACGCTTATGTGAAGTTTTGTGTAAATCCGCCACGTGGTATCAGAGGAGCTGCGTGGACAAACTTAATGATAAAAACAGTTACAGACATGTATCACTAATGAATATGTCACTCACGGAGGTGGGATACATAACTTTTATTAGTATATACATGCTAGATCCTTCTACATTGACTAAACAACTGCCATACTGAATGTAATTAGTTTAAAACCAATATGTATCCTGACTGGAAAACACCTATTTACGCTTACTACTTGTTACACATCTGCCGTTATACGTATCCTCATTTCATAATAATCTGCGTTCGTACGTATCTCCTTCGGTCGTCAGACGTATCCGTTTATCTTCACCCACCTCTATAAATTTACTTATATCAAACGATACCACTAATTCCAAAGTCTAGGGCTGTTTGTATTGATACCCTATACAATTTTCTTAAAATGTGTCTAAGGTCATTGATATATATTGTTCTTATAAGAAAATAAATGTCATATTAGGCAACATTACTGTAGTTTTTTCAACATTTTAGGGAAATTCTTTAATTAAAAGGCGTCAATTTATCATAAAACTTCACACATGCTTAGTTTAAACATAGTACTACCTATAACAAGCAAAAAGTCGGACCTAAAAAGAGAAATAATGAAAATGTCGGGGTTATTCTGTCGTGACTGTCATGACATGCATGTATATACATCTGTCGTCAGTAGTACCCATCTGCGTTCGAAGTAGTCGAATACCCGGGGTGTTATGAGAACCATGTCTGGCACATTAATACAAAGGATAACACAAAAAAGGCAAAAGTAATTTCCCCTTATTTCCATTGTGGTCCTTGATATTAATGGCACAACATAGAAGACATGTTTATTAACCTTTACTTATTAAATAAATAAATAAATAAATAAATAAATAAATAAATAAATAAATTGATTAATTAACTAAAATTAATTAATTAATACCAACAGATTATCACAAGTTTATGCCAACAAAAAAATCTTTAGCCCTAGCTTTAAATACCCTTAGAACTTTGATGTCTCTCATATCCTGTGGCAAATCATTCCATAACTGACCAGCCACGGTATGCAAATGTTTTTTTTTACCGAACCCTTTGACTTTGGGGATGGAAAAACGAGCCCTGTCTGTGAAATCAAAACAAGGAAACTTACTTAACTTTGACCTGGCAGTGGCACTAAACCTTGTACGATGGTTATGTACAGTGCTGGCAGTAACAAAATGTTCCTTTAAGTAAGCTGGGGCTGTGTTATCTTTAATCCTAAAGACATGGCAAAGAGTGATTTGATCAACTCTCTTAGCCACTGGTAACCAGTTTAAATAAGAAAAATGATCTAGACCTATATGAGTCATTGGATCAAGATTCATTACAAAACGAATAAGCTTATTTTGAGTGACCTGTAGTTTATTTTTAAGATTTTGCGTCAAACTAGGGAACCAGAAAGTGGAAGCATAATCAAAATGACACTGACACATTTAGCATTAATTCCTGAGGGTGACTTTTTGTAGATCACAAAAAGGTAAAATCTATACGAAAACCGTTCAAGTTTTTCAGTTCAGGTCAAGGTTAGGGGTCAAAAAGGAATGGAACAGACTTTATCATTACCAGGTTATATATCACTAAATCATTACCAGGTTATATAACACTAAATAATTACCAGGTTATATAACACTAAATCATTACCAGGTTATATAACACTAAATAATTACCAGGTTATATAACACTAAATCATTACCAGGTTATTACCATTAAATAGTTACCAGGTTATATAACACTAAATAATTACCAGGTTATATAACACTAAATCATTACCAGGTTATATACCATTAAATAATTACCAGGTTATATAACACTAAATCATTACCAGGTTTTATAACATGTTTACTTCAGAGTTCAATGATTACCAGCACTTATATTGTACCAGTTGAAATAGAATGTAGTCAAATTCACTTAAATATTGCATTTAAATTTAATGTAGGGTTAAATATCACTAGGAGCATACCACGCACTGGCTTATTGTTTTATGCTCTTGAGTTTATAACACTTATTATTAGATCTTAACAGAATCGCGTTAATCTTAATTGTTATCAAGGCACAAGCGGCATGCGTCAAATAAAAGGGGAAATAATTTTATAAGTATAAAAATCCATTTCTTTTCAGTAACAGTTGTGATAATTCGGTCTGTCAATACTCCGGTCTCCAGTAGCAGAAGATGTGACATGTATAACTGTTTATCTTGTAGGTTTGCTATTAGGTTTTGGCGAAGACGAAGGCGACAGTAGTATGACGAAAACAGATGACCAATGTGAAGGCCAAGTTCGTGTAGATTACCGTATTCCATTCGGTGACGAAACATTCAGGAAAATCTTTGTAAGAAACAGAATTTTAATATTTTGTTTAATTTGACATTGTTACGTACCTGCTAACATGCCGTTGATAACCAGTAGAGGCTAACAAGTCGTTGATAACCAGTAGAGGCTAACATGCCGTTGATAACCAATAGAGGCAAACAAGCCGTTGATAACCAGTAGATGCTAACATGCCGTTGATAACCAGTAGAGGCTAACTAGCCGTTGATAACCAGTAGAGGCTAACATGCCGTTGATAACCAGTAGAGGCTAACATGCCGTTGATAACCAGTAGATGCTAACATGCCGTTGATAACCAGTAGATGCTAACATGCCGTTGATAACCAGTAGAGGCTAACATGTCGTTGATAACCAGTAGAGGCTAACATGTTGTTGATAACCAGTAGAGGCTAACATGCCGTTGATAACCAGTAGATGCTAATATGCCGTTGATAACCAGTAGAGGCTAACATGCCGTTGATAACCAGTAGAGGCTAACATGCCGTTGATAACCAGTAGAGGCTAACATGTCGTTGATAACCAGTAGAGGCTAACATGTCGTTGATAACCAGTAGATGCTAACATGCCGTTGATAACCAGTAGAGGCTAATATGCCGTTGATAGCCAGTAGAGGCTAACATGCCGTTGATAGCCAGTAGATGCTAACATGCCGTTGATAGCCAGTAGAGGCTAACATGCCGTTGATAACCAGTAGAGGCTAACATGCCGTTGATAGCCAGTAGAGGCTAACATGCCGTTGATAGCCAGTAGATGCTAACATGCCGTTGATAGCCAGTAGAGGCTAACATGCCGTTGATAACCAGTAGAGGCTAACATGCCGTTGATAACCAGTAGAGGCTAACAAGCCGTTGATAACCAGTAGAGGCTAACATGCCGTTGATAACCAGTAGAGGCTAACATGCCGTTGATAACCAGTAGATGCTAACATGTCGTTGATAACCAGTAGATGCTAACAGGCCGTTGATAACCAGTAGATGCTAACATGCCGTTGATAACCAGTAGAGGCTAACATGCCGTTGATAACCAGTAGAGGCTAACATGCCGTTGATAACCAGTAGATACTATCTCTGTCACACTTCGTTCAGTCAGCATAATTTAATCAATCGGTTTTAAAGATGTAATATAAAAGAAAAAAAGAAGTGACAAATTGACCTTTAACATAGATATCGTCCTAAGCCTTCATTTTGATAAAATGTGCTCACCAGTAATACACGTGTCATAAAAATGTAAGTTTGAGACCTGAAATGAAAAGAAAAAAAAACATTTCTTTGTGAAATAGCATAAATTAAAGACAGACATTTTCTTTATAGTTTTAGTGTTGAGAGGGAGTGTGTATATGTTGGTAGGAAATATTTGAAACAGTTTAATCATAGTCATTATAATAGGCGCTTGAATATTTTTCAGGTTTGCACCAATGGGCTGATTTGCTTCGGCAGACCTTATGAAAGTTATACAATACCGAAAAGTGATCAGCTCAATTCTGAATTACTGAACATTTATTGCCTGGCTCCCTTTTTCACCGATTTAGACTTAGGTAACTCTGGTACGGTTTGGTACCAGGCTTACGACGTTACATCAGACAGCGTTTCCGAGTCAGATACCGTCACTGTTTTGATGAAGGAGCTTGTGAATGAAACATATGCAGTTGAAATTGACCCGCTGTTCATCTTCAAAGCAACCTGGGATAAAGCTCCAGCGTATGGTGGCAGTGTTAACGAGGTACTATTGATCATATAGATAACTGTTGTATATATCCAAATGTATACGGCAAAAAAAAAAACAAACAACGTGTAACTAATACTGTAATATAAAATTTAGATATCGGTTAAATGCATAAAACTAAAACTTATGCGACCAAATTTTACACTTATTAATAACAAACAGCATACTCTTTCACATTCCATACTATAAAATTAATGTCGAGGACTTTGCACGATTGCTCACTTGTTATAGATATGCTCTCAAACATTTTAGACTGTAACGTTTCAAGTGCTTTACGTGACGGATGGCGACGTAGCTTACACCTTTTACATCTACCAGCCTGGAGGAATGAACTTCTTGTCAGGGTTACCGTTTATTGGCCTTTTACTTAACGGACAAATAAATGGCATAAAAGACAGTAGGGATGGATCTTACCTTAGACGTGCAGACGAGAATTTATTGCTAGAAACATCTAGTACAGGTAATTGTTGTGTGAACTGTTTGGAACCTGTTTATGACGTCATTTCAATCGCCTAATTTGATTATTATATAGTTTGTAAAGGATAATATTTCATTTTTCCAAGTATCACCTGCAATTTCTGTCTTTTTTCACTGCATTTGCCATCTTAACTTTATCCTCTAATGCCACGAAGAAAATGGCTAGCTTTCATAGGTAAATGGGTGTTCATCAAACAGCTCTATCAGAACAGGGTACTGCTTGAGTTCGAACATTCAACGATGGTGTTCGAGTGATGTACGGAACGCAGAGTTGAATAAAATGCATTTAATTTTGTCAGTAAAATGATATATTTGTCTATTGTCTCAACCTACAAAAGAAGGCAGATTATATTTATAAAATGCTTTTGAAACACTTAAGACTATGATAGTTTATTTGTTATCATCAGCATTTCAACATATAGCCACATGTTTACGTCCCTATTCCACTGAGCATTCTCATACGTAGTGTATACGGAAGCGTTTTGTTTCAACGGTTATAAAAATCAAAAGTACTTGACACAATTTAATAATTATTGTTTTCTTTGAACGATATTTTTTTGTCTAGCTTATCTCCTTTCTCCGCCCTCTCACATTTCCCTTCCCCTCTCTGTAACCTCCGCCCGCCCTAGTCATCGGCTATCCGGGAACGATGATTTATTTAATGTTTTCGAGTGAATTATAGAGTTTTCTCAGTGAAATAAAAGTGATAATCCACAGTTTTGAAACAGTGGATTACCATTTTTATTTTTCACTGTTTTTGCAATCTTCTACCCGGATTTACGTCAAAAAGTATACCGAGCGTAATTAATGCTGGAAACCATGCGACGATGACGTCGTTAAAATGACGTCATTTGCGCTATGTTTTTTGATGACGTTTCCCGCGATTTTCGTTATTTTATAGAAACAAACTCAATAAAAGTAGAGTTTTAACCATAAAATAAACAGAAAAATTGTTGGTATCGGTGTAATATCACGTTAATTTCACTCGTGAACACCAAAAGTTGTCATTTTCACTCGTGGCTGCGCCACTCGTGAAAATATCACTTTTGGTGCCCACTCGGTGAAATTATAACGTGATCTTACACCGAAACCAACAATTATCCTCTATATATTGAACTGTTGCACATCAGATTGATGCGTAAAACATATTGTTACGTAGGGTTTGTGAAAGGAAATGAAACGTTAAATGATAAATTTTTTATCTTCTGTGAGAAAAGATGATGATTACAGATGTATGATGGCACGTATGGTTTATATAAAAGTGTTTAAAACTTTAGATGTTTTTGTTTCAAATAATTTTAGAATATATCGGAGCAACCAGTTTCGACGTGACACCAGAGGACGGAGGTGGCATTAACTATGCAGGGTTGTGCAAGTCATGGCACAAGCAAGAAAAGTCAAATCGGGCTGAATATAGACAGATACTAAACAGGATGCCTTTATGTCCGTGCGCATCATTCTTCCTTTGGTTCGACGGACAGTTTGGTCCTAGATCGTTTGACTCTGGAAACGGTATATTTACAGTTCCCCTACGGCCAAGGAGTGACTACTCTCCCTATGGAAAGGTACGTTCTAACTGAAGTCTTCCAATCAACGTCATTTCTCACAGGTAAAGGTAGATTGTATGATGATTTTGACATTCTTTGAGCGGATCTATTGAATAGCCATGACTTCATGTGTACTTTGCATTTCCACGTTTCATTTGGTTACACTATGCACTATTTCTGTGTAAACAATCATTCAAAATACGTGCATGTATCTAAAAATAATATAGTAAGTGATATTAAGACGGGAATGACGATAATTTTGTTTCCCCAAATTTTGTAGTAGGATGACATAGTTTTTACTAAATTAATGGTCATGATAGATAATTTATAGATGATTTAGTTGTTTTGAAAACGCTTACCCACCAGTATATACATCTTATAAAGTAAAACAACTATTACACACCCATTAAGTTTCTAACATTGCATTGTTTGATATGCGGTTGCAAAGTGATATGAAATTGTCAGTAAAGAAAAAAAAAAAAACATGAAAATGAGTATAACATTTCAACCTGATCACCATTAGTAAAAAGTCTTAACCATGTCTACTTTTTTATATAAATCATAAACTTGAAGCATTTATCTTTAAGCCCTGATTACTGTATATTGGGTAATGTTGTGATTTGTGAGCAGACACATTTATTTGCAAATCGAATTCGCTAATGGAGAATTCTCAAATAGTAAATCTACCTGAAATTAATCTTTCGCAAGAACTTTGAATTAGCAAAGTGGGAAATTCAGGAAAATAGCGAAAACCAAATAATCGCGAAAATAACCCTAAATCACAGTAACCATGGTAACTAAGTAAATATGAATATTACAAAAAAACACCAGGTTATGTTAATTTCACCCATAGTAGATCATCTACATCGTCAAAAACCCACTACATGTAGTTATTCAATAAACTTCGTGTTATGTAAACGAAGTTTTGAATGATACTGTACAATATAACAGAAATATTTAACTACTAGTCTTCATTATTGGGCTCATAACCAAAACACTAATGGTGGTTCTTTTAAAGAGTCAACGAATGTTCAGCAATTAAATTCACTATCGTTCTTCATCGTTAGTATACATTTATATATTATGTATTTGAAATTAAACTATCCGTACGAACCACCTGGCACTACTATCAACGCAACACTTCTGATATTTTCTAAAATGTTCATTATATTATAACACAACTCATGAGGTAGTCTTTCATTAATATCACACGAGTTACTTTTCACAATATCACACACTGAATCTATTGTTAGCTAACATTTGTGACCATTTTCACATTCCAACAATACTTGTATGAAAAAGTTACTGAGGAAAGCTTAAAAATACTTGTTAGCCATCATTCCCCCCTCTGCTTGTGAAGTGTAATGTAAACACAATTTCGAGTACGTCGTTTGATTGTAGAATGTGATTAATCATCCGTTTCGTATAAAAAACTTCCATTCCTAATCGACCCTAAGTATTCTGCTTAAACCTCTTGATTTTATAGACACTAATCTTCTATAATTTGTTTTGGTCAACTGATCTCTGCAAAGTTTGAAACTAGTTGCCAGTTTTAAAACACATTTTATGTGTAATACCTTTTAATAGAATACAGCTGACGAAATAAAACTGAAAGATAAAGATTGATAGAAAAATGAATTGCAAACTACTTTAACTTATCAAATACTTAACTTGATAGACTTACACGAATCAAAAAAGTTTGAACATATATCACAAAGAAAATCGATAAATTCAGGGAAATATCTATTCTTATACGCAATTTTTTTTATATACATAGCAAATATATATGATTTTATATTCATATTGTCCTACGATGATTATCTGTTGATATAGTTCACTTACTAATCTTCCCGGTGAACATATTCATCCTGTTCTTGCTCTCAACATCCTTTTATTTCAAACTTGTCATACAGATAAATGATTACTGTTTCCACTTATTTTTGATAAGAAATGCTACAATTTTAGACTTGTGCTTACGACTGGACTGGCAGTTTCATTGGTTCAGGAAGAAGGGCTGGGTCGTTCCAGACAGTCAACGAATTGACAAACTATGAACAGTATTCGCAGAAAGATGCGTTCTACAAGTCTGTATGCTGCGACCAATCAGATCTTTGCAATCTTTACTATAACGTCAGACCACGAGTCCAATCGTGCTATTTCGTATTTTTCTTCTTTTTCGGTAATTTGAATAACTTTTTCCTTTTTGAAGTTCATACTATTAATTCAGATACATGCCTAAGATATTCCGCCAAGACTGGTATTAGAGCTGATATATAGAGGATATTATTTTATTTTGAGTGGATATGGAATATATCTCACCGAGGAGTGGTACAATTGTAATATTTTGAAGAACGCGAAGAGCGAGTTGAAAATTGTATCACTTGCAGTTAAAGCGACTGCACTCCAGATGGACAAGTTACGATAAAAAAAGAAAATTTTCAATTTCAAGAAAACAATTGTCATTACTGTATCAGGGGCATTGTATTATGATAACGTGACAAGTTTTCTAACAAAAGAAACAATTAAAATGTGTTGTTTTGCTTACTTTTATTGTAGAAAATATCACCCCGTGACTAACGGGGTGGGCTCTTTGGTATATCAATATTTTTAACTCGCATCAAATCAGCTGACGCCGTAGTGTAGTAGGTTAAGCCCCTGTAATTTTTTTGTAAGCGCAAAGATCCGAGTTCAAAACCTGGCTCGGGTAAATATTTTTTTTTCTACCTTTATTTTTAGCTCTTACACAAAGAAAATAATCTTGATGCTGACAAATTGAATATATATTGATTTTACCAAAAAATTAAAATTTACTAAGAATTTGGAGTGCAGTCGCTTTAAGAGACACGAGAGTATCCTCGTATATTCCATATCCACCTAAAACAAACAAAAAGTTAGCATTAAATAAACAACTTTCCTTTATATTACAATTTTTGTGGCATTTGAAAGACTCCGGAGACTTACATTTTTGAATATCTATATAATTATTGCTTTTATTATCTTGACATGAGAAGTAACATCTGTTTTTGATATTCTTCATGCAGCTGGTGGTTTTGGGGACCCACATATATCAACATTGGACGGTGGGACTTATACATTCAATGGTCATGGCGAATATGTGCTACTAAAGATATCTACAGACGTTGAAATTCAGTGCAGAACAGCCCAAGCAGTGAAAACCGATGGGACATTGTCGGATGCGACAATATTTACTGCATTTGTTATCCAGTCTGGTGGTGCCTGGTTGATGGCTGAAAAAAGCAACCACACAACAAGAATAAACCTTTATGCCGGGTCAAATAAAACAAACTGGATAGATTATACTACAGACTTCAACAACTTAGGAAATAACTTCACTAATACTTTCGCAGACAAACTGAGTTTTAGCCGTGATAATAACACCTTGCTCACCAGCTTTTCGGAAACAGGTTACATTTTTAGATAAACAATCCAGTAATTTACACTAAATTTACAACTGGGCAAAAATGTAATTTTCAGCTTTAAAAACGTATGTAACAGGGTCGCAGTTCAAGCCCTGCTACAGACCATATCTTTTTTCGTGAGAACGTTGGCAGATTTTTACGGAGTGCAGGGTTCTAAAGCTTGTTCTTCCCGGGAACGATGGTTAGGTAAACTGCCCACATATAAAAATGACTTAAATACGGTTGAAACGGGCCTTAAACCTCAACTGCAAAGTCTAAACAAATAGAACTTCTGATTGTATATTTAGTACTTTTCCCCAGGGATCGAAGTTAGAGTTAAAGTACTATGCCGATGTTTATAGATCTTCTTAAAAATAACTATTAAACTACAATAATTGCAATTAAATAATTTAAAATCATTTCAGTATTAACAATTACGGGTACAGTAAACGTTGTATTGTCCTACCGCCATTACGTATCATTGTTATAAATACTTTCCTTTTAATTTACAGTTGTTATGCATGCTACAGTAAGGTCAACAACTACATTACAATCTTTTCAGGGGTTGTATTCAATGTCACAATTGGTGTTGGTCTCTTGCAAATGAGCGTAGGACTACCGGGCACATATAGAAATAACACTGTTGGGTTGTTAGGCAACTTTAATGGTGACAGCACAGATGACTTTCGTCCCCGATCAGCTTCGAGTCCATTACCAGGTTCTGTAAACGAAAGTGTGATATTTCATGACTTCGGACAGACATGTAAGCAGATATACATACACTATAGTAGGAATTTGACCTGAGAGCTATGATCTGTTATAGAATATATATGTATAAAAGTGCAGTTACAGCTCAATGCATACAATCTGACTTTTTATACATGTACTTATTTAGTCATATACAAAATAATGTAAACGAAACCGTTAATTATAAATGCAAAAAAAGTATAGATCTAATTGATTTGGTAAACATGCAGTTACTTTGTATGGGTAAATATTTAATTCTTACATGACTTGTTCAATTTCTCAGTTGAACAAAGGAGGACACCAATCACTGTAAATTTCGCAACAAACAACTCGAGCCGTCGTGACACCATATATGACGTCCAAATCTGCCTTATGACGTACTTCAAATGTCTGCGTTAACTATATCCTGTTGCATTTATATTATACTTTAGGGCATTTTGAAATTTATTTTTGTATTCACAGTTTTGTTTTCAACTTTTAGGGATGACTACTGCTAATGAAAGTCTTTTTTATTACGGCAACGGATTGTTTCACTCCGACTACAGTTTCCCGGACTTTGTTCCCAAATTCCTTGATGAAGCAAATCAAACACTTGTTGCAGAAGCAACTGAACTCTGTGGAGACGGCAACAAACAGTGTATATTTGATTATGTCTTTACCGGTGACCGAGAACTGGCACTTCAGACAAACTCAACCGAGGCCCAAGCTGCTGAAACCATAGCAACAACATGTACGTCTAAATCAAGAGTATCCAATAGAAGCGAAATGCATTGTTGACATATCTAAAAAAAGCTGAAAATGCTTTAAAATGGAAATAAACTAGCATTTTAATTCTGCGAACCGGCATTCGAAAATACTTACAATAAATATTATTCAGCTAGTATGAGCCAAAGCTACAACGTTGCATTATGCATGATGTTCAATTCACGTACCGAACATTCGACCAAGGAGGTCTAAAATGTAGGCTACCTCTAAACGCTTTGGTGTAGGGAATTTTGATACAATTTATCCGTAACATAGAGATCAGTGTATGTCTTTCATTAAAATAAAATATACTCAGAACGGATTTAACCATTTATTTCAGCAAACGACGTGCCAGTTCTTAATATCACAAGTGGTACAACGGAGATAGACAGTCGGCACTATGTTAACCTTAATATCAACGAGCCATCAAATTTCGAACTTTTGGGAACAGATAATGGGGTGCTTTCTTTCGAATTTGTGAACACAACGGCAAAAGCAAATCTGACGGAGCCTGACACTGAAAAAGCTGTGACTGTCAGAATACTTGTAGATGATATAAAGCCAGTTTATGTCAGGTATTTTAAATTTATTTGAACATAATAAATGCGTGTAAAACTGAAATAGATCTGTTAAGTATTAATAATGGTTTTGTATGTATGCTTGAATCAGACATTTTTACATGGTTCCAATTTTAATTTTTAGTTTGGGAACCGTATATCTAAAACAAATAACATGCAGCGACGGTATTAAAAGAAACCATGCTTGTCTCATGGCAAATTGCATATGGTTTAAACAGGAAAAGTATCTGAATCCATAAAAATAAAACTGTTTTAGTGTCGCTGCAAGAGATGAAAAAGGTCTGACTTCACCACCAGTGGACGTGGTGATTGTACTATGCACACTTTGCAGTTCTCATGGTCAATGTAATCACAGTGTTATTAGGGAAAATGCCAACACAACCGATAACTTCAAGTATGCGTCATGTGATTGTGAACAATACTGGACTGGTATGTTGAAAATAATTTACAATCACTTATAAGCAAATATAAAAAAGCATTCTGGTATACGTTACCTGTATCGATTGAGATATTATCTGATACTGTTAACACAAATGGAGAAAACAGAATGATATACGTTTCTTATGAAAATTAGTAAACTAATTTGTCAATTGCTTTACATCATAGTAACGCAAATACAATACAAAAGCGTAATTCGTTTCAAATTTTCATGATGAAAAACCTCATCCATTTATGTAATGATATCCGTTCTTTTGATTGCGTTCTACAACAGGCGACGATTGTGAGGAAGATTTGGATGGCTGTGCAGCAAACCCGTGTTCTGTCGGCCGTAATTGTACCGACACTAATGCCGATGATAACAAAGATAACCCGGACCTTAAACCGTATACATGCAGTCCGTGTCCAGATGGATATAAAGAAAATAATAATAAATGTCAAGGTTAGACTAAATAGAACTGAATTATTACAGCTCGTTTGTACAAAATTACAGTAACTGTTATATTACTTTTGAAATCGGCCATAAATGATATGTAAATATATATTTGTATCAGAAGGTAGTCTGATTTATTTCTCTTATCAATAGATAAAAATTATAGAAATAACCTTACAAGATAGAAGGTGGATCATCAATTGATGACTATACAGATATATAACTGTTATACAATTTAATATTAATATAGTTAAGTTTCTAGAAGTGAAAATTACTTTCGTAAAATCATGATGGCCACTTTGAAGGGTAGTTAACATAACTGAATGAGAACTTTAAGTCATAGATTTATCAAGTTAATTTGTCAAATGAATGAAGTTACTAGTCTTTATGTCATTTCAGATATCAATGAATGTGCTGGCAATTCAACATGTGACCAAGGATGTGAGAATACTGAGGGAAGTTACAATTGCTACTGTAACAGCGGATACAGAATGCCAGAAGATGGCACTGAGTGTGCTGGTAAGTTCTGTTAACCCCTCATTGTTCATTGTGAATATTAAATTCTTTAAATAAGCATGTAAATGCTCATTTTGTCGAATACAGCCTCCAAGCGCCATCAACATCCGATCAGTGTATTCTTTTCTGAGCACATTTATATTGCAATAGATGTGCAGCTTAGAATAAGTGTTATAATAAAAATCCTTATGTCTAACATTTTCATTAATTCTCACAATGTTATTGTTTCTTTGAAAAATTTAAGAAAAAAATATATTTTTATGTCTAATTCTTTTCAAACTGTCAATCATGATTAGCAACCCTGTTTTTCGAAACTTTAACCGCTGTTAAGCTAACCGTTGGTTAACTTTTGATTGAAAAAGTAATTCTTGTAGAGCAACAATAGCGAAATATATCAAGTTTGCTTTGAAGAGTTCTTAGTCCTCGTTTTCTTGAGTCCAAACATTTGTTTTAAGAAGTCTTTCAAACTGTAACCTTTAACGTTAATCCACTGTTAGCTTAATCGTCGATTAAAATTTAAAACAACCGGGTCCATGTAAAGATGAGATGTAACATCTGTTTAACCTGTTTTTGATTTGAAGAACGGGTTACCTGAGGTAAGTCAAATATGTTTGAAATATTTTTTTAATTAAAGCGTGATATTATATTTTTGTAATATTCTGTGTACAAATAGACATAAATGAATGCGAGGAGTCGACCAGCGGATGTGATCAGATCTGTACCAACATTCCCGGAATTTACAATTGCTCCTGCTACGGTGGTTTCACGTACAATACGGAAAATAAAGTGTGTGATCAAGGTAGGTTAATTTTGCATCAAATTACATTCGCAAAATGAGATAATGGTGTATTAAAAGTGTAATTACTGCTTTTTCTTAACAGAATAGATTTGCTTTACAAATGTAAAACTTTACTTATTTTTCATTCGTTACTTAACAAAACGTTTGATGAATTTCGAGTAGTTATCTCATTTTTCATTATTACAGAATTGCAATAACCAAGTCTATAACAGCTGTTAACGAAATAAATGAAAAGATTGATAATGTGTATTAGGTTGTCATTGATTGGTCAGCGGGTAAAAAACTGTTTACTTTAAAAATGGTCTTATCCCCGATTCATATAACACGGGTAAACGTACATACCTAGCTATTTCAGAACACAATGTGGTATGTTTCAGATGAACAATTGCCCGGATGTAACGATACCTGTCCCAATTCACAAGGTTGTACACTCAACAAAACTGACGATCCAGTGTGCTTTTGTCGGAATGGATATCAACTGCAGACTGACAACACATGTGAAGGTGAGCGCATATGCTACTCGAATGTCTGAAAATATTTAAAGTTCAAGTCTGAAATCTATGAAATAGAATATCTTTAAGACTATTTTTTCTTAAATATCTTTATCAAGGATATTCATTAAAGCTTCACTAACTTTAGAACAGCATAGAAAAAAGTATGTCATATTTATATGCCAATTTTAAAATTTGGTTTGATAGGTGAAAGGGTCTAAACATTTATTCACTCTAAAAAGTTCCCATGAACCATATAATAAAGATTCTGACAAACCAAAGTTAGTTTCCAGCAACTTTAGCCTTTTAGAACGCCACTGAACACATTTATTACTTCCGTTGGTCACATAAAAACGAAAACCAGCGCTGTTGTGTTTATAACAAAGTAGATGTGTTTGAAGTACACAACGCTTACTTTTCCCTGTATTTGTAGATATAAATGAATGTGAAATAGGCGCATGCTCACAGAGCTGTACCAATACAGACGGCAGCTTTATCTGTAAATGTTTTACCGGATTCAAACTACTCGATGATCAAAATACATGTGAAGGTACGATATTTTACTTTTTTATGGAAACTTCTTACATTTTAACTACATTTAAACACTCTTCGGAAAAGTGTCATCTTTTTATTCAGTTTGACATTGGTCAAAACATAAATCAACAGTAAAAGATAGAACAATTTCATAAGCATAATGTTTATGTTGTCACGTCAAGATACAGTTTTCTAGCGTTATCATTTCTTTTTATTTAGAACGCCATAATCTTTTACTACCGAGGTGTATTTCTTAGGTGATCAATTTTTTGATTTTTTCAGCATGCGAGTTTCCTAGTTTTGGTGAAAATTGTGCAAGCACCTGTCAATGCGGGCGAGGGTCCCTACGGTGTGACACTGTTCATGGATGTGTCTGTATGGAAGGTTGGACTGGGACAAGATGTGAAACGGATGTTAATGAATGTCTTACCCCAAATATTTGCAATGATGTTAATAAAGTGTGTACAAATAACATTGGTTCCTATAAGTGCTCTTGTCGTTCAGGATACACACTGGAGAATGACATCTGTATTGGTAATATTTTCCTACATGACATATATCATATGAATATGTTAAACAGGTTAAAAAATGAGTACTTATAAGTCGTTAAATATGTTTTACGTAAAATCAAATTAAACATTTGCATAACATCAGAGGGAAACGTTTACAGAAACGACGTTTTGAAGTGACGCTAATCTGTTTTAGTGAACATTATCTGTAACAAAGCTGGTAAACATTGTTAAAGCATGCACTATGTGTATATAATGATAAGTACAATGTTATAACTCTGTGTTGGAGGGGCTGAGATCATTGAATTTGTAATTGTTAAATCCTCTTACTGCTTAAGGGTCACTAATATATGATCTGTCAGCTGCCTGTATTAATATGATGCTGAAGCAAAGAACTGAATCATCCAAGAACTCGTAGGTAGGTAAGCTAACTTTTGTTGTCTGAATCCCATTGGTGCTTGAAAATAACATTGTCAAAAATATCGTAACAAAATAAATGTATTTTCTGTTGACAGATACAGACGAATGTAAAGATTCAGCTCTAAATATATGCGAACAAGAGTGTACGAACAACATTGGTAGCTTCTCCTGCAGCTGTACAGGTGGCTACATTATTGATCCTTCAGATACAAACAAATGTATAGGTAGGTCATTACGATAGTAAAGTAGGATTAGGTTCTGTCGCAAGAAATATGTACAAATGTGTACATGTATATACATAAAATTAAAAATACGAGTACAAAGCTCGAAGCCTTGAGAAACCACTTGTTAATGTTTGATGATTTTTTTATTTAATCAATAGTTTAAATAGGGTCCACTTGCATTTACCATTTTAAGAGGAAAACAGAATTTGAAGAATTAGTCACATCTCTACCCGAGGTTTGACAAACTTAATTATTAACAGTTTGGCAAACAGGAGGGTGGTAACTACTGCAAAATATCTCCCTCCAGACAACTCAATTTACAGTTTATGAGATAAATGCTGGGGTCGGTCAGAAACGCCACTGAAGTGCTTTGTCTAGACCTATGAAACCCATTTCAGTTCAGTAACGGTACAACGACAGTATGTGTATTTTTTCTTGTCCTGAAGTTCTATATGACGTTTCTAACCTAAAGATAGTTTACTTCTTGTTTTCCTCAATGTTTCATTGTGCATTTCCAATTCTTTTCGTATTTCGTTGTCTGTATTTACATTTGAACTGAGTCTTTGTCTTTGCAGTCTTCATAGTCCATTATATTTTTAAAAATACGTTAGTTTTATACAATAGTTGCTTACCTAAGTATGTCATATTTTTTATTAGGAAATTAGGATTATATAAGAAGATTTAAGTTTCAGTCAAAGGTCAGTGTATAATCCTAAATGTCTCAAACGTTCATAAAATAACAAACTATGGACTCCATCAAATACTTTTTTTGTAAAACATCGTGTTGATTTTTTCTGACGAAAGATTTTACTATGTCATTAATTCGCTTACATCTTTCTGGTCCATTTTTGAACAGAAATTCAATGTTACAACATGCATTACTATTGTTTTGTATATTTAGATTTCGACGAATGCAAATCTGGAGTTTCTGACTGTGAGCACATATGTACAAACGTAGACGGAAGATACAACTGCGACTGTTTCTTTGGATTTTTGCTGAATGATGATCGAAGGACTTGCACTAAAGGTATACTATTACATATTCTTTCTTTTGTCGTTGTAAATGATTGAACGTATACGATAGATCTAAACTGCACTGGAAAATTGAAAACAACTTGCACTATACTCTATGACCTAACCTATCCTTATTATTGTTTCAAAAACAAACATTATTACACTTCTTTATATTGAAACTCGTCTGTGATTAAGTTGTTACTGTGTTAACAAACTAGTAACGTGATGAGCATGTTACCATAGGAGTTTGGGTCAACGTGATTACATTGAAAATGGTTAGAATATATGGTATATTATCAAAGCTTTTTATGGGCCTTTATTTTTGAACGCACAATCTTCTACTAAGTTATATGAAATTAACCGTCTCGATAGCCTAGTGGTAGAGCGTCCGCTTCGAGTGCAGGAGGTCGTGGGTTCGCTCCCTGGCCGCGTCATACCAAAGACGTAAAAAATGGTACAAGTAGCTCTCTTGCTCAGCATTAAAAGGGAAACTGGCTTCTCTTCTCTCATACCCTCACGGCGATGGATACCATCAGGAATGAGGTGTCGAGAGTGATTTATATAAGTTGGATAACTTGTTTCACAATCGACCTAAAATAAATTAGTATAAACTAAGTTATTTTCGTACTATGGCATTTGACATATAGCACAAGTGTTACGGTATGACAAAAATCTAAAATTGTCTACAAAATTGATATTTTATAATGAACATAATACAAGAACAAGACAGAAAATATATCTACATAATTAAGGTTATGTTACTTGCTTTACACAGTATCTGACCCGTGCACGCTGTTTCCGGACGTGTCTTGTGACCACATCTGTCAGGTTGTTGGCGAAAAGCCACAATGCTCATGCAAAACCGGCTACGTTCTTGCAGCTAATCACCAGCAGTGCGTAGGTAAGACTGACGAAGTACTTCTAGTGGAGTTTCAGTGCTGAGCACAAATGTACATTAAATAAACTGGAAAACTATATCTCGCTGAATTGTTAAAAATACTTGTTTTTACACGACTAATAGGTCGCCTGAGAATATGCTCAAGGTGGGCTATTGTGATTGCTAGATGTCCGTCGTCTGTCGTCTGACTGCCGTCTGTTCACACTTAAACCGTGTTTAAACACTAGATACCACATTTAACCCCCAGTCATCATGGAAATTGGTCGGGATGTTTGTCTTAAATCATTGAAAACAAAAACGTGTATACACTCTAATCTTCATATTCTATACTCAAACATCTTGAAAATTAGTCAGAATGTAAGTATGATGAGCTCCAAGACATGTTTGAAACTTGGTGTAGTGGGTTGAAAAAATCTCATCTGATCATATCATAGAAAAATAGATGCCACAGTTTGTACCCAGTTACCATGCAAAGTAGTCAAAATTTCTTGCTGAATACTAGGTCATGTTCCTAACTAGGCCACGTGCGATCTAAACTAGGTCAACAGGTCAGGTGATAAAATAATATTTCAACATTGTAGGACTAAATTTTTATATCCAAATGTCTTGCAAATTGGTACAAATGTTTGTCTTGATAAACGCTAGGTTAAGTTCCAAGCTGGATACTAGGGCACACTGTCAACTAATAAAATGACTTTGTAAACACCATTAAAGCAACATTTCGCTCATCTTCATCCTGAAAGTTTGTCAAATTTATGTCATGATAAGGTACTGGTCAAGTTTAAACTGAGTCACTTGGGACCAAATCTGGATCATCAGGTCAAATAATGGCCAAAGTAGGACTAGGTGAGCAGTCAATGCACATTATGGCACTCTTGTTTGAAATGCCAGGATACGGTTACTGTCATATTATCACTTCATTTTACATTTGTTCATATAAATTTGACATATTTTTATCTGAACCGAACTGTTAGTAGAAATCACTTTCATCAACAATAGTGTTCGTTTTCTTGTTTCATTTTGTCAGTATAAGGTACTTTGCATCTATGTTTGGCTTATAGAAAATAATATACACTTGGTATTAATAAAGTTAAGTACATACTCTTTTGTTGATACTATTGCAATTACAACTTAATTAAAAATATCACAATCATCTTGTCCCAGACGTAGACGAGTGTTCGGAACCAGACCTGAATCAGTGTACACATTCTTGTTCTAACCTCGATGGAAGCTATAGTTGTTCATGTAGTCCTGGATACAAGCTGGAGAATGATAAAAGAACATGCGCAGGTAAAACTTAAATCATTTAGTTGTGAGGCTTTTACTGAATATCTATTTAGTGTAAAGAGCTTACATGGGGATTTAATTGATTTACTGGCAATACTTTCGCAAAAGTAATGTAAAACGGGGTACTTAGGACCTGAAATGTATACAGCATGACTTTCCTTTATTCATAATAACTGTTCTCCAAAATATCGATAGCCCCAGTAGCAGAATTAACACAAATAATGAATATTCAAGTAATGAAAACTCAATTGAAAGTGAAGGTAGATCTGTCAAAAACCTATAACTCGGAGTAAAGTTTGAGAAACAAAATTTTAAATGAAAAAAAATTGCGTTTTCTAAATGAACCAAGGTACTCAAAGTACTTAATGTGAAAAACATAATTTTCTTAACAAAACATTCGCTAAAGAGAGATTCTACAGCTTTTTCTGAATATGCTAATGCATGCAATATATGGCTATATTGCTAATAAGGTATAACATTTTGAGGTACAAGACGCATGTTTGTCCATTTGAAGCACTTCATATTAACCCTAAATCTACATTTACCTCAGCATGTCAAAAGCTTGTCATTTTAAATGAGTATCATTCTGAGTCAGCATTTTATTGCCTTTTATCAATAGAGTGCGATTCAAATCACTATGGCGAGAACTGTGCCCTACCTTGTAATTGTGGAGTTGGTGCAACCAAGTGCGATCCTGTAACAGGATGTGTTTGTAAGGCCGGATGGAGTGGAGACACCTGTGACGTTGACAAGGACGAGTGTGCTATTTCCCAGGATCTGTGCACAGGGAACAACGAGCAGTGTACAAACACGCCAGGATCGTATCAATGCGACTGTAACACTGGGTACTCACGGAATATAAATGGAATATGTCAAGGCAAGCAAAACGCAATCCCTATTTGGTCAGCATGTCATAGATTTAGTTCTTTGTATATGTTTCACCAGGCATAGCTTTAGTCTGACATTTACTTTTTCGTGAAATGAATATAAGAAATATTGTTTTTCCAGCGGTGTTTAAACGTGTTTTAAATTGCATATTGTCTTTTTATTCAAACAGATGTTGATGAATGTTTGAGCAACACACTAAATGACTGTGCTCAGGTCTGTACTAACACCAATGGTAGCTACGTGTGCAGTTGCAACACAGGTTTTCAGCAAAACGAAGAAACATGCAATGGTAACTTTTCACGTGCCTTTCCTATTGTATTTATATCTGAATATAGCGTACAGTTGTATGAATGCACATAACGCATCTGAAATCCAAGTTTCAAAGTTTGCAGCTTAAAGGGACATACCTTCAACCAATACAGTCATTATTTTCTCAAAAGTTTTAAAATGGCCTAAATGTTCTGAAAATAATAAATCATTCATTTTACCAGATGAACAATTATTGAGGATGTCGTTTTTGTGTACAAGGTGCCAATATAGCCAGCCTTTATTATAAATTGCTACCAATCCAAACAGTAATGACAACTGTAGAATGAGGGTTTAACAGCACTACAGTATGTCTTAGTATCTAAGGCGAAGTCATATTGTTTTCGTGATGTCCGTCCGCCCGGTTCCATAACTAAGCAATCAATGGATATTATTTCATGAAACTTAAAATAAGTCAGCATAATACAGCGATGACAGGCAAGTTTTATCAGAATTGTCTAAGTAATTCCAGAGTGACTTCCTTTAGTTGTGTTTTGCTTATATATTCAATACAAAAGCTTTAAAATTCTATTTCTGTGAAACTGATTGTCAAATTTTAATTTTGATTATCTGAAATAATATGATGATCACTTTCTACAATAGCCACCCCCTATCCCCCCTGGCTCCACATCACCCACGAGTATTCAAATTTGTAGTCTCTAACAATGACAAATTAAGGAAATGGATTTTTATGATATCACTTGGGGATATAGAGTAGCTCTTGTCCGTCTGTACGTACGTACGTCCCGAAAATATCTTGGCACGCACTGATTCTTTACTAATTGACTTGATTTATTGTCGTAGCCTAACACAAAATTCCCGTCAAATAAAGCACCAGGTATTACTTTATCATTATTCAGATATTAACGAGTGCGATGGACAGAACGAATGCTCACAACTATGTACCAATGTAATAGGAAGCTATCGGTGTACCTGTAATGAAGGATTTAAACTTGATTTATCAGACAGGAGGAGTTGTATTCGTATGTACTCTACTTAATAAACTACTATGTTTCATCATTTTGCTAATAAAGTTAAAAGACTTATCTTGATTTCTGTTTGATCAACCAACTACAGAAGCACACTGCATATTAGCACGACTCGGTTTTAGTTTAACCCGCATCATTAAATTTTTAATACAGTTTTTAGTGATGCTATTAGTCTGGTCTTGGAATCGCAAATACTTTGACACAATAGTATACAACTTTCTAGAATGGTCAACAAATGGAACATACAACATATTCGTTTTCTGTTTATAAACTCAAAAACTTGATGTCTTTGCAGTAACAGGAACGAAGTCGCGCATTTAAGCTTTGAAACTGTTAATATATCTACCGACAAGTACGACGCAGTATCATGGATATCATTTAATACATTTACATATTAGATATATGTAGCTTGCTCGTAATACATTTGAAATATTTGTGAAAAATAATTGAGAATACCTGTTTTTGTTCTAGCCGAGGAACAATGTGTTACCAATGTTTGTGAAAACAACACTATGTGTACATCAGTCAACAATGTAGAGAAGTGTTCATGTAACGCAGGTTTCGAGTATGCCATCGGATCAAACACGAGCTGTGTTGGTATGTTCACTGTTTTATTTAACAATATTCATTGGACTAGACAACCTTTGAATAGAACTACGTATATATTGTTGTTTGATAATGTCGTCAAAGTCATTATTTGTTTTTGTTACATAATCTTGTAATCAGTAGTTAAGTTCTGTATCAATATCTTAGATATTTAATAAAATGACTGAATACGTATTTTAAATCATTGGAATTGTATAGGTTGAAGACAGTTATTTTCGCACTGAGCGTAAAAGGTGTATTGTATTGATATTCTATCATAATCATTTACTAATCATGTAATAATTCAGTATGTTTCACGTCATAAAAGCTAGCAATAGAGTGTTTTTATGTTAGTTGACTTTTTACATATGACAGTTAAACTGACTTCTGCTATATATTTGGTGTCTTTAAATGTTATTACTTTTTTCGTTTTAGATATAAAGGAATGTTCTGTCAGTCCCAATCCTTGCTCGCAGAAGTGTACGGAGCTTCAGGGAGGGTTCGAGTGTTCCTGTAATATATCTGGCTATGAACTTGCTTCAGATAGGATTACATGTATTTGTGAGTGTACTCTAATGTAATGTTTGTCCAAATGACTAATATACAGTACTTAGATAACAATTATTAATAACCGAGTATGCATATTAAAAGTTGTGCACTTTTTCCAATTTGACTGTTTGAATATCAGATGTAACATTGTTTTATCAACACATCATTGGTACAGGGAGTTAACCACACGTTCACCAATAGGAGATAATGTGTTGCGAGTGAGACAGGTTACATTCAGCTGCCTATCTTAAGTTCGAAAGTCTATAACATGTCATAAAGTGTCAGGCGATGAATTTTTGTCGTTAGACATACACACGTTTACAATGTGTATAGCGAAAGTCCGGTCTACATGACATAAAGTCATTGTTGCAGTTGAATTTTAAAGGTTTGTGCTAAAAATATGTGTCAATGCGGTTTGTATTGCTTACGTAGTTTTGTTTTGTGTTCTCGATTTTCGAAAACAGCATGAAATAAAATTGGTAATTCAGGTTATGCAACCGAGCTTTTAACAAACATAAAATATAATTTTATGAATGCTTATTGTTATACTATGAACTATTTCAAAACAGATATATATATTCCTTTTTACTATCTATTTCAAGGAAATATGTTAAAATTGAAATGAAATTTAGTTTTGAGGGATCGGGATCTAAACTTGTACTGTTAAATGTTCATCGATGTTTAAAATATTTCTTAAATCTCTAGTTGTTGTTTTGAAAAATCCCACACATCAAATACTGAACTTTCGACACTGTAAGCAAACAAATTCGACTAATGTTATAAAATTATTTTATGTCGTTTTACTTGTAGCTTGTTCGGAAGGTAAATTTGGCATCAACTGTTCATCACACTGTTCCTGTAATGACCAGAACACCTTGTCATGTGACAAGGCCAATGGGACATGCGACTGTAAGAGTGGTTGGACGGGACAAACATGTAACACTAATATTTACGAATGTAACGATACCACGCTACACCAGTGTCCAGATAACTCAGAATGTAAAGATACACCAGGCTCATTCTACTGCCAGTGTTCTGTTGGATATTTCAAGTCTAGTGATGGCTCATGTCAAGGTTATTATTTGTAAATTGTCTTAAGTAAAACACAATACTCTCTACTTTATGTACGTTATTTTCGTTATTTACGCTGTTTTAGATGAACACCAAAATGCTTACATAATGTATTTTTTCCGAATTTGAATAACAATACAGACGCATATCAAGTTATATCAGAAAAGCGCAAACCGAGGTATTTCGTTCAGGTTCTGTCCAAAATACATTCATAAAACCAAAAAGCATGGTTATCTTGTCTTTGTTTGTAAAAAAACACGGAATTGTTTGACATTGAACATTGGAGTAGTGTAGAGATGATTATAGATATTTGAAATGGTTTGCCTTTTATTTAACAATTACATGTCATAAATATATATTACTTAAGCATATTTACCAATCTTTCATTTCATGTTCATGGTAGTGTGTGGAGAGGATACTTATGGACTCAACTGTAACAACAGCTGTATGTGTTTTAAGAGCAATACCAAAAGTTGTAACACACTAAATGGTTCATGTACATGCAAAGACGGCTGGGAACTAGGAACACAACTCGATTGTAGTCAAAATATCAATGAATGTAATGCAACCACTTTTACTTGTCCATCTAACTCAACATGTAGTGATACAGATGGTTCATACGAATGTAACTGTGACAGCGGCTTTATAAAAACTGATGGAATTTGTAAAGGTATTGCTGAATATAGGAAACAGATAGAGTTTCTTTCTTTATTATATCATTATTATTTAAAAGACGGATAACAAAATTCATCTCAATTACTAGGTGAAAATAGTTTGTTGCTGCTTTTTGTCTGATCAGAAATAACTAATAGATTTTGTTGCTTCATTCACTTTATATAGGATAATGTTCAATCATATTTATTTCCTGTATTGTACATTTATTAATACGTTACAATGTATCATTCTGTGTTAGTGTAAAGTTATTTTTTAGCTCATCATTCAGATTTGATTTGCAAATGTTCTCTTTTGACTTAGATAAAGATGATCCTCTTTATCACTGAGCTGTTAGTTGCGCTGTAGAATTCATGTCTAGATATTTGTAAATCAAATGTTATGTCTTATGACACTTTGCTTTACTATTTTAGAATGTAACGGGTTCAGTTACGGGGAAGATTGTGCGACAGAATGTAGATGTAATTTCGCGAATGCTGACAGTTGTAACCATGTATCTGGAGATTGTAACTGTAAAACTGGTTGGCAGGGTAACTTCTGCGTGGACGATATCGATGAATGTACCGGTAACAATCCATGCACTGAGAATCTGAAAACAATTTGCACGAACAGTCTTGGTTCATATTCGTGTGAATGTGTCGATGGATTCGAACTCAGCACCAATAGTACATGTGAGGGTAAGTGCTGTATGTCTTCTTGCTTTTTGTGTCTATCAATATTTTAACGTTGTATTGAATTCTTGTTTTAAAGCAGAAATTTGTGTTTGACTTGTCTTATTTAAGTTTTTATTGTCAACACAATTTTCATTTAATGACAGACACAGACGAATGTGAACAGGGTACTGACGGTTGTGTGGAAGGTGTACAGAAATGTAATAATACAGTCGGCTCATACAATTGCCAATGTGATATTGGCTACATTGAAAGTGGAAATGAATGCATTAGTAAGATATATCTTTTTGATTTTATCTCGGATCGATCTGGCATATATATGCTGACCTCAAGTAATGCAGTACTATGTCGCTTAGTTACTCAGTTTGTATTCGGTGAGAAGTAACAGGCATCGTAATATTTTTTGAATCTGTATACATTCTAACTTGTAACGCTGAATAAAATGTAGATTAAAATGTAATGTTTGAATGATTGTAAAATATGGAGAGGGATGGTTCCACGACCCTCACATATCCATGTACGGGGAGTATAAAATTCATATGAACTGGAAATGTAGATTACATATAATATGGTGTTATATATTTTGTTGAATACTTGTAATTAAATCTGACATTTTAGATTGTACTGAGGGCAAATGGGGAGAACAATGTGCCAATGAATGCAACTGTGATTCTAGCAATTCGGAACACTGCAATCACAAAACCGGTTGTGTTTGTAACTCTGGATGGCAGGGAATTAATTGCACGGAAGACATCGATGAATGCCTATCTAATGTTTGTGTAGATAATTCATTTTGCAACAACACTGTTGGGAGTTACACTTGTACCTGTCATGTTGGATACAAAACAAACGTCGGAAGCTGTCAAGGTAAAGTGTTGCGTCTTTCATTCTTAGGGAAAATGGAACATCGACATAATCTTCTACTTCTGTTCAGACTCAATGAGATTTTATATTTGAAACAAAAATCAAACCATGAAATTATTTCAACCAAAGTAGATTCGAATCCGTTCAACATGAATAATTCTGCTAAACCGCCTGTACTTTTACCACTCCTTGGCCGAGAGAGGTTGTACAACCCAGCTGTGTATGGAATTCATTTAATTACGAGCTGAAGTCAAGTTGATTATATTGACGAATCTATAGAAGACGTACATGTAAACGAGACATATACATTGCTCCACTTGAATAAAAACTATCTAGCAATACAAATTCAATAGGAATATAAATGATGTTCTCTCATATTTAAGTAGATGTCTAGTTACGTAAATTGTCAACTTCAAATTGTCAGACATGAAGTTTCAATTTTGAAATATATTTTGCCTAAAGACAAAACAAATGAAATGTACTTTGTTTTATTTACCCATATATCATTATGCTTATTTACTTATTTTGTAATACGATGCTTTACAGAATGTTCAGATAACACATACGGCATAGACTGTGGTACACCCTGTAACTGTATAGCAATTAATACCGTGAACCCGTCAAAATCATGTGATCATGTAAATGGAACGTGCTACTGTTCTCAACACTGGAGTGGAACACAATGCGAATCTGATATAGATGAATGTTTACTAGGAACTCATAATTGCAACAAAACGAATGAAGGTTGCCACAATGTAGAAGGCGGTTTTACATGTTCGTGTCTTCTTGGTTACAAAAGAGAAAACAGCACTCAGGAATGTGTGGAAGGTACAATAAATTTAACAGGTTTAATTTCTGTCATATAGTCAAAATATGCTTGTAATTAAAACCCAACGTATAGCTAAACATTCAAGTATGTAGCACATGCTGGGCGACCCCTAGCATTCAAATAATCAATCTAAAATAACAATTTATGTTTTAAAGTACACGATTGATGTTTAATCATCGATATTCAAGTACTTATGAAGTACTTAAGTCGGAAAAGCTAGAAAAGTAGTATTGAGAATGTATATAACTTATCGAAACACAATTCATTTGAAAGATTTGCCACAGGTGAATGGTTTAATGACGTCTGTATGGGTGATAATGACCTCTTGATCTTCTAGAATATGTCAGACCTTTACATTTGCAAAAAGGCTCTTGTGGTTTTTCCATCATAAACACAAAGCGGTATACCTAAGTTATCATTCAGTGAAAGATAGGACTTGATGGATCATGTGTCCTCACAACTATTTTACCAAAGTATACCTTTATTCACTTTCTTCACATGAATTGTTTGTCAATACAAAAGTAATTTCAGTGGTATAGTTTTTTTTCTATTTTAATACGTTGTATGAATAATGTTGAGTATATGCCAATTGCTAAAAATT
This sequence comes from Saxidomus purpurata, assembly GCA_022818135.1. Lineage (NCBI taxonomy): Eukaryota > Metazoa > Mollusca > Bivalvia > Venerida > Veneridae > Saxidomus > Saxidomus purpurata. The sequence goes on from JAFMSR010000016.1 coordinate 42,080,269, forward strand.
TATTGTTATTCAAAAACTTTATTTTACATTCTATCACTTTAGAAACGACCGCAAATGTGACGACAACTGAAATACCAGGTACGGTATATTTTCTTTTTCTAATTCTATAACTTTTATATCATCAGTTAGATAATTTTAAGTATTTACATGTAGTATGTATGTTCAACAAGGAAATAGTCATAGTGCTGTAATTGAATAGTCATGCGTGTATTACTGCTATGTTAAAAACGCAGCTTAAAATATATATTAAACATGGTAAACTATATGACACTAAATTAATTTTACCAATTTTAGGTAAAAAACAATTATGAAAAAAAAGTAAATAGGGTTCAAAATTCAGTTTTGGAAAAGAATGTGTCGAATAGTATGTCTACTTTGCATATCTTTGCATGTTGACTGAAATTTAAATTTCTCAAAGCTCTTTTATTTTTTATCCGATTTCAAAAATCAAAGAAAAAAACGTGTCGAATTTTTAAAAGTCAACAAATATTTTTTTAAAAAATATCTCGTAAAAACATGATGGTTGGCAAGCAGTGTTTTCTCGAATTTTCTAAACTAATTTACAATGGTGGTCTTTTTGCTGTTTTGCTCAACAGTCAAACTTAAATGTTTATATCTCATCAGTCTTGCAAAAGTGGCGCTTCATTCTTGCCAAAGTCTTAATTATATAACAGGTATCAGTCAATTATTAGACACAACATGAAAATACGTCATGAAAAATTATACCTATCGGGGGCTTAGCACTGGGCCGTTAAACGGTATTTTTGTGTTAAGTTATTGTAATTAAAAACTGGTATTGCTAATACTGTAAGTATACTTAAATTAAGAACTAGTTTTTTTGTATTTTAAGTGTCATATGTATACTGTACTTAAAGACTGGTATTGGTCATATAATATTGTAAGTACACTGACATTAACAACTGGAATTGTTTTAATTATAAGTATACTGTAAGCATACTGTATTTAAAACGTGTATTGTTAATACTATAAGTATACTGTAGTTAATAACTGGTATTTGGTAATATTACAAGTAAACTGAAATTGATAACTGGTATTGTCAATATTATAATATTACTGTAATCAAACATTGGTTTTGTTAATATTATAAGAATACTGTAATTAAGGAACTATCGCTAGGTAATAAATAACTGGTAATGTTAATATTACAAGAATACTGTACTTAGTTTATTTGTAAATTTTCTCGTGATAGGGCTATACATCACACAATACAAATATATACAAAGTATATGGTAGCATATGTTGTTATGGGCTGGTGGCCTCAAGGCAAATAAAATGTTTGAGTTTGAGTGTTATCAAAATCTAATGTCATGCTCAGTTATGTTTTGACCTGCTTTACCCTTTAAACACGTATTTTCATACAAAAAAGTAAGATGTGAATGTTAGCTACTTACATTGTAATGTTTTAGGCATAAACTAGCTTCCATAGGTGCGGAAGCACATTTAATAACTAAATACACAGCCATACAACGAGTTGTCTTAATATGCTATGATTTTTTTTCCAGATAACTTGAAAGACGTGCGTGTACAACTGACATTGAATATAACAGTGTCAGAAAATCTTACAGTTACAGCGACATTCGAGAGATACAAGACAGAATTAGTCAATCTGGTATGTTCCTTATTCAGCCTTATTTCTCTGAAGACAGTCAAAATAAAAATATTTAACACACATATGCATATGTACTTAGAGTGGGCTATTGTGACCGCTTACCAACCGTCGTCATCAGCCGTGCGTCTGTTCAGCCGTAATTGTAATGGCAACCGAAATGGCAAGATTAAAATTCTACATGTCAAAGTCAAGTCCGTAAACCAATGTGTTTATACCATACCTCAGGGGTTAAAAATGACCGTCAGGGTCAATTACTTTATGTAGACGTGTAAAAAAATGGTACAATATATAACCTGTCCACCATTTGCTTTAAAAATATTTTGTGAAACTATTTTATACAGGAGTCTGGTCACTGCGGAAAAAAAAACAGAACCATTATTATCCAAGAGCTTTGATTCTTAATGATTTTGCATGATCTAGTGATTTCCTATCAATTTTGTTCAAGAGTTGATGATCTATCAAAAGTAACACATCTGTACGTACAAGATAACTCACAGAAAATCTTTGAATTATTTCTAAGGAAACCTCTTCTAAAATATGCTGAAAAGAAGTTGTTTATAAAAACCGGGGATGATTTTCGTTATATGTATATACAAGACACCCAAACAAAAGTTGCTTCTCGGAAATCAGTGGCTTGATTTACTCAAGTGACTCTTATCATGTATGGAAACTGGCTTTGACTCTAAAAGTGCAACATCAAAAAGGAGTTGATTGTTTCTGTGAGTTTAAATATACCTTAGGTGAGCGATATATCTTAACCGTGTCATTGTTTGCATGACCATTGCTCAGTTGTTGTTTTGAATATTGTATGTTTTGCAAGAATGTCTTTCTGGGTTTGTATTATGGCTTACCATGTCTTTGGGATTTACCGAAACTTAGTATAGCCTTGTTTAATAGAAGGGGGGCCTAAAACTGTACTTCAAACTGAAAAAAGAACAATGTAGATCTATAATAGTGGATACTCTAGGAACTGTTTTTTTTTTAATTTCAACCATATTGTTTTTTCATTTATGAAATACAGTCAATACTCATTCGTCACTGATTTTGGGAAAATGATTATGGTTTCTACGTTCTGAAAGGCAACTAGCATTTAAGGATTAAGTTCCAGAAATATCGAAACACAACTACATTTAGTTTAATATTATTATTGTTGATTTATACACTTGCCGATTTGGTAAAGAAGTATTTATCATCTTGTATCGTACTGTTTAGTTTCATTTTACGAATAAAAATGATTACTATCAGATTATCCGTTGAACCAACATGGTGACGCTTATGGAAAGGTTACTAAAGGGCGACAAAAATAAATCGATCCTGTTCTGGCGTCATACAAAATGTCCTCATATCATATGCTTCCGAGCTACTGAGTTCTTAAGCTGGTTCAAATATGACGTGTTATGATGCATGCCTGACGATATACCAGATCGTACTTATTGCAAACTATGAATAAATAAATTAAAACAACCATTGTATATGAGACTCTCGTATAAAGTTTTCGCCTTAGTCGAGGACAGATGCTACTAGGATATCGTTTATTTTGTCATATATATTTACCGATAAAAATACATGCAATAAAATTACGGTAACTTTCCTATGTATTTTGTCAAATATAAAACAAAGTTACATCTTCCACATATAATAATTCTCTTTCTCTTATATTATGTATTTATTATAGCAAATAGTTATCAATTAATTCAAATACATCTCATGTAAACACTGGAAGTCATGTGTTATAATACAGAACTATACACCATTTCAAGTATATTACATGTTGTTTTTCAGCTGCGAGCATTTTACACCGAACGTCTTGTCGGCGTGGATCTTACTATCATCATTTATTCTATCCGGTAAGATAAAAACAAAACTGTAGTCCCTAACATGTTTTGAATTATTTCTTTATCATTTTCTCATTTACAATAATCGAAATTAAAGAACAACTGTTTTGGATGTTGCAACTTTGGTGAATTTTCTATCTTTTTAAAATCTGTTTTAAGCAATTGCTACCGCTTGTGAGTAAAGCGAATATTAGATACATCCTACAGAAAAAAAGATTAGCGGTATTCTGAAAAAAAAACACCTTCAACACTACTAAATGTATTACTAAACGCATATGACTATTGTGCAGCAATTCTATTTGAAAACGATGAAAAGTGACTGTGATGAACAAATGTAATAACTATCAATTATTTAACAGGAGTGGAAGTCTTATAGTGAAGTACGGCGTCATTGTACCAGAATCTGCTGTCTCAAGTTTTGCTGTTGCAAATTCTGAATTAGCGGCTGCCAAAACACCATTTAATGTTCTCGGGAATATCGGTTATTGTAGCGGCTTGCAAATGAATAACAACACGTGTATGTATTTTCTTTGCACAATATAACAAGAACAACATGACGCTTACTTTACAACCTTGTTTAAAATGGGATAAAGTCATATAAATATTTTCCTACTCGAATAAGTTTTCATTTGTTAAATCTAATATTGATATGTAATTTGGTTATGAATTGCCACCGTCTTGAGAACAAAATACCTTCTCATTACTTAGACGATTAAAAGATTTGGTAAGAAATTTGAACAAATATACAATAGTTACATGATAATGTGAAACAATTCCTAGCTCTGTGTCTCTTGTCTTTTTATACATTGTCTATTTCAGGTCGAATTTATAATAGCTTTTCAAACAAATATCATTTCCTGTCGAAAATATTTTGTTTAAGTTGTTTCTAAAAAGGAAACAGTTTGCAAATGTACGACTATTTTGTAACGAATTTAACTTTTTAAAGCGTTTAACTAGACATTTATATGTACTTTGTTTACAGTGCCAGTAGGAGAAGAAACGTCAGACAGGCTGCTGTGTCAGATATACCAAGCATCAGTGGGTGAATGTAGCTCAGACCAAATTTGTACTGTCACTGATGATAAACCATTATGCGAGTAAGTAAACACAACGCGAATTGCTTTACATTTTTTAAATTCAGAAACACTTAATATATGAAAATATCTTGAATTTGGAGCGTTTTGTCAATATATTAGGAAGAAAATATACGAGTATGTTCAGAAGAAACATTTTTTCGTATGCAATAGATTTGTAAGAGTACGTTATATGTTAAGTCCTACTGCAATGTTATGATATGACTCAGTTATACTTTCTCTTTCAGATTGCGATCTGGTGAAGGTAAGCACAACATTTTACAAATGAAATAATATGAACAAGCGCTATTAAATCCATGATTGTTATCAATTTTATAAAAGTATTTGATATTTCACCTTAGTTTTGGTATAAACTACTATCTTAACAAGTTATAGCAGATCTATATGAATCCTTCATGTTTTGCTTTTTTTTCAAAGATAATCTTTCGTTTATACTTGGACTTGGACTTGGAATACCTCTGTTCCTGTTATTTGTGGCGGCAATCGCTTTGGGCGTAGTCCTTTGTCACTACAAAAAGAAGACGAAGACGTTGAAGGGTTCAAGTCACAGGTACAATTTTCATTACGAATTATATACTTATGATTAAGCAGGAGAGAATTATGGAAGGGAATTTGCAAAATTGACAAAGAGCAATGCTGAAAATAACCTGTTTGTTAATACATTATAATGAAATACGATGCATTTATAACATTCTAGCTAGTTTTTCACAATAAATCTGTCAGAAACCGCCTCTTACGCATGGAAGAAAACATTTTGTTCTTATACTTATCGCAACATTTATCATGATATAAAGCATACCATTTAAGATTTCATACACTACAATACTATATAATTGTATGATAAACATATACATCCTATACTCATAACTAAAATGAAACTTCAAGACAATTATACTACATGAAACAAATTTGTAATTAGATAAGGCACGTCATCTGACCTACATGTTAACACCATTTGCCATTTGAATAGTTGTAGAACACTATAAATCTTATGTTATGCCCCCATGTTTCCCGCCCCCCCCCCCTTTCAAAATAAATAACGTTAGTCCCGAAAATGTTGTGGCATACACTGCTCCTTTACCAGGCGGCATAAAGTTATCAATTTTATTTTGGTGAGAAGTTGTGCACCCGGGTTTTAGTTTTTATTGTGTTCTTTTTTCTTGAATAAACTGGGGTATCCACCATTGGGGCCTATCAAAATTAGGGAATGTCTTGAAGATCCACTTTTGTTTTCACAATACAGATACAGTTAAAATCAGGTAGTCTAAATTCGCGTATGTTTTGTCTTTTAAAGCTTTCCGAAGAAATGAGTTTGTTTTTAAATTTTGTTTCCTCCTTTAACAGTGTAACTTTTAGTGTGAAAAAAATGTATATATGTGTGCAGACTTTTAAATTGGAAATGACCCAAACTTAGTAAAGGATGACATTTAAAGTTGACAAGTTATCTACATTTAAAAAGAGCATCGTGTCTTTCCCATGCCCCAATAACAATTGATTTGCCGTGCACGCATGTTCTTGAATTTCATGTCCATCATTCAATTTTTCATAAGTTATTTGTTGACATGAACAAACAAAATAACGCGCGTGCGAAGAGGTCAGTCGACAATTTAAGTTCTCCAATGAACACATTTTAGATTCATTCAAATATGTCAAGAACAACGAGTGTAACAGCTTTTTGAGTTCCTTGATCTGTTACTGTTGTCAACAATTATTATTACTAGTATCACTGGATTCGTATTTTCAACGCACTTCATTTTACATTAGATATGATCAAATTCATGAAATTTTATAAACACGTTTTTAATGATATTGTGCTTCCCACTTGAAACAATTTCATTCATATTGTTTTATGTAAAATAAGGTGATATCGTTCGGTATATAATGGTTAGTGGAAAAAGCGCAATACCTTAATTTTACCTAAATTAGTAACAATTCAACTTTCACATCTCCCTTAGGCTATAGATAATCTAGGTTTAAAAAAAACGATATATTGATTTATCCCGTTTGGCAGGCGCAGTTACACGTGACTGGTTTTATGGCCCCGTAAATCACACAAGCTCGCAAATATCGATAAAAGAAGGGTAACTCTGTAGACATCGTGATGACACGTGCAATTTGATTTAATCCCCTTGATTTTTGTGATATCGGTCGTGGTCATAATAGTTCCCCAGGCTTTTAATCTAACATGCCCTATTACTATAAAACCTTATACTAGTAACTTTTCTTTTTAATTCGTAAATGTCCTTAACTCACGTTTTTCTAAATTTAATATCAGATCAGAATGTAATTTTCACTGCAGGCTAGTATTATGTGCATGAATAAGTATTGTTGTTTCGTATATGATTTCGATTCCACAAGTTCTTGGTGTCTATGTGTATAATCTCACTGTTTTAACATTCTAATAAACTAGATTTAAAGGCAATGATGATGACGGAGGAAGTTCGCTATTTGCGGGAAGAATAGCTCCAAGAATACATACTGGTCCCCCGTCTGGACCTCTCCGGTATCAAGATATACCACCCTTTATGGACCCGGATGCATCAGATATTTCAATGGAGTATGAGCCTTATCAACGTAATTGGCAATTAGGTTAGTATCCATATTACAACGACATTTGCTATTCGCCGTCGATGTTAGGGATCTGGCTTCAAAGTTAACTTCAAATGAAACATGACAAAGTTGGACATGCTTAGAGCTATCGTGAAAGACGCCTCCTTAACTAAAGAAAGTAATTAGGCATTACATAGAGCTGAAAATGAAAACGATTGAAGCTTAGCTTTATTGGATAATGTGGCCATTAGTAGCAAAATGTTTAATTTACTTGTCGATCATTTACATTGGTTTCTACACATTTGTAATTCTAACATACTTAAATGAGTTAAAACACTTTTTAGTTGTTTTATGTGGTACGCGTGGCGTCATGGAAGTAAAATGTAGGTACAGTTTTGTGAACATTCCTGACAATCGTCAGCTAATGTACATTAATAATGAATACTTTATTTTAATTTTATATTATCATTATAAAATTAATTCCATAATGAGTGATAAAGTTTTTTTGAAAAGCACTATGTCCTGTAACAATATGTGTACAATATACTTCGCCTCTCTTTGTAAAGTAAAGAATGGTGAATTGCCATTTATGCCAATATATTGCACTTCATGTAAACCAGAATGCTTGTCATGCCACATCATACAAAACCATCACATTTAATGATGACAAGTAGCTCATTTGAAAACATAGTCGACATAAGTTTTAACAAACATAGTTAGTGATTGTGTACCATTTCTTGATTAAATCGAATATTTATCTTTCTACGAAATATGAAAGTTTGTCTTGTTTGCTCTCTGTCAGCTTCTGATTTGAAAGGTTCAGCTCAATACTATCAAGTAAAGTTCACAAATAAAATGCAGTACATGTTTTTCTAGGTCCAGAAGAACATAGAGCTCAAGGTCAAAGTTCAACTTGGGACTACATCTTTGACAACTTGCCCCGTGGGCAACAGGTATTTATTTGAAATATCTTTCAATGTCTCAGTTTTGTCAACCTATTTAAGATTATATTAATATGATCTTTGTGCTATGGACGGTTCCTCACAAGGTGGTAAACGTTTCATTCAGTTGCTCTTGGTAAAAACAATTGTTGATAGCTCAATATGTATGTTATGTGAAATGTCATGTGGAATGAAGGATAAGGCTTAAGAGTCTTGCAATAAGAACTTCAAACTAACTTTTCTAAGGTAAATTATCATAAAGTAATCTCTATTGGAATTAGACCCTATTCATTTTGTAGTTAATTAGTAGTTAAGAACCACTGTGTGAAGATTGAAGACAGTATCTATGATATTATGTAATTGATATGCATGATAGTAGTGATACAGTTCTGTCAAATCAGGATGAGGTCACGATCTTTGATGGATCGTAAATTAATAAAGTTAGAGCATTTGTCGAAGTAGACGGACTATGAATATCTTAAGACATACACTTTCTAAATGGAAATAACCGATTTCGTGCTGATATATTCATTTCCATTTAATAAACCACTGGTTTTATTATACAGCGACAACCAGTTGTTTTCAAGGGAAGTCAGCTTGTCGGTCGGCTGGTGTGTCAGTTTTTCAGTCCACTCCTAACCTTCTTCAAGGATTTTCATAAAACGTAGTTTAAATGCCACCATCAGGACGACATACAAAACTCATGTTGCATCCCTACCCAGACAAGATCAAGATTACACTAGGGTTAATATGTTTTTGGTGCCCGCTTCATATCCACTTGACCCCTTGAATGATTTTCCTGAAACTTAGTACATCTTATCAAGATGATGAGCAGAGCTGAGGTTTTATTCTCACCAGTCAATGGTTAAGGTCAATCTAAGTTTTTTCAAATGTCATGAGACTATATCACTTGGCGTTAGATGCAATTTGTCAGTCTTTGAGGATAAATAGTTCATACCGCTGTGTGAAGTTCGAAGATAGTGTATTTTATCATAGCATTTAATTGATTGCATAATTGTAGTTATATAATTGTGTTAAGTACGGATGAGGTTCGAACGATGGATCGTAAATGACTGAAGTCCAGACATTCGTCAAACTAGACGGATATTACAACAAAAAAACAAAAATCATATCAAACAGGGAATGCCACGTACCTAAAATGAACATCCTTAAACAGAAAAAAAAAAAAAAAAAAAAAAAAAAAAAAAAAAAAAAACAAAAAAAAAAACAAAAAACAAAAAAATATATACACACACAAATATACACTAACAAAACACACCAGCAAACAAAGCAAACACACGGGGACAAAACGAACAATTAAATTGAACACAGTTGGGATTTCGTACGTTAGCAAAAAACCACTGGGGAGTTAAAATGAACATCTCTAGACAGACACACAAAGAAAGATTACTAAATTGAAATTGATTTCGTATTAACGTATGCATTTCCATAGAACAAATCAACGGTTTTATTATACGCCGACAATCAAAGCTTGAGAGGGGAGTAAACAAAAGTCAGCTAGTCGGTCGGCTAGTGTGTTAGTTATTGTGTCCGCTGGTACATCCTATCAAGGCAATGTGCAGGGCCGATGTTTCAACCCCGAGAGCCTATGGTCAAGGTCACACAAATATCTCCTTGATCATTTGAAAAATCGAGATAAAACGTAGATAAAATGTTCAAATAATTGCTATGACTTGCTGCCCTTATGTTACAACAGTGCTAGCTAATATCATGGTCATAATTAAGACTCAGAAGTTTTGATACTATCTCACCTAAACCACTGGTAGAGTTTTCATGAATGGTTAGTCAAATACCGGTATTCGCCATATCAGGATGATGTGTATAGTGCTTGTTTTTACTATTTTGAGCCAATGTCAATGACATATTATGTTACTTAATTATGCGGACTCGAATGGAAGGTTCCACTTCTTGTGCGAAGGAGTTATTTGTGTGGTTTGTTGATAGTTTAATCAAGTTCAGTGATAATTCTAGGTTATATTTATGCTTTCAGTTCCAAATACAACGACCTGAAGTGGACTCGGAGCCGCTCAGCGTACATCTATGATGACTCAAACAATGATCTCGAGACATTCACTGTAAATATCATTGACATAATGGTGAGGAAGCTTCAACATAATATATTAACTGTGTGTGAAATCATTTTTGTGAAGACTAACGCTAACACAATTGACGAATGATTTTATTAGGGCAAAACTTCCATGGGTGTATAGTTTGCAATGGTTCAACAAAATTAAGAGAGGGTGTTGCAATAATTTGATTTTATGACGCACCACACCCTTTCGGTGCCATAACTAGGATCAACTTACAGGCGTATTGTCGTTTCCATCTACATGCAATTGTGATTTCTATGCAACCGTATAATATTTTCATCACACATATCAATTATTCGTGATATTTTAGTTTAAAAACAGAGCTTATTTAGCCAGACTTGCTTGATCTGGAAGTTTTATTAATTTGTTTAAATTGTTTTATATTCTGAAATAGAAGCATGTTAGAAGACATATGATGTGTTCAAATATTAAATGTTTGAGTTTGATATAAAATGTGAGTTTTAGAAAACTTTTCAGTCTACAACTAGAGACAATATTTCATTTCTTTTTGTGTTTATAAAACACACACACACACACACACACACACACACACATATATATATATCCAGTAGCTCAAATTTTAGATAAATAAATTCGTTTTTACATTTCAAAACACGTTTAAATGTTGATTGTCTGTGGTGTATTCGTTATTGTACAATTGTATGAATATTGTTGTCAATCTTATACATGTCTTATTATATTATGATATACGTACTCATAAGTTTTCTGTGATAAAATGTAAATGTCAAATCATTTCACTCAAATGTGTGTACGTGTTCGAATGGATCATTAACAATGCATACAATGCATGTACATGTTGAATGATAGTGTGTACTTACATAAACAGCAAAGCTTGTTTTCACTATTTTTTGCATTTATTGACGCATGATGTCTTGTCATCTTAGATTCATATAAACAGGTACCTTCCATAATTCGATGTTTGACATCGCCTTTACCTAAAGCCTTTACCTAGAACACTCTGACATTCCAATTTGTAATAGCATAATATTATGATATTTAAATATTGTTCTGGTCCCGTAAAAGTTATATCATGCTCGGTTTTCGTTTCTTTAATTGACAGTAAGTGTGTCTTAGTATTTCTATATAACAAATACATGTTCTGATTCCATACATTTTATAGTTGCATTTGTATGTTGTATAACTTGGACTTGTTACGAACATCGTACAAAGTATTTTGAAAAGTAGAATTTATTCCAAAGTGTTCGCACACAATCCAAATTGAATGTTCTCTTTGTTTTACACTTATGCAATTAGAGAGCCAGTAAGTAAATACAGTGCAATTTCGCTATTGAGACCACCCGATAAAAATACCCTTCTCGATATTAAAACCAAACATTTCAGAACAAATGGTCAATTTCATAGTAAATAAGGTATCGATAAAATCACTTCTGTAATATGACCATTTTAGTGGTCCGAAGAGTGATCTTAATACATAATCAATAAAGAACAGGGATCGTATTACAGAAGCATCTTAAGTGATTTTTATATAGTTTTACTTGAATAGTAAAGTTTTGTTTATAATCAATCTCTCAAAAGTCAATGATTATGTATGAATACATCATCATTGAAGGCTGTTGTTGTCGAAGAGTTTGACTTAAGATGCTACTGTTATATGGTGCAAGATCCAGCTTTTATATGGAGTGATTACGCAAAAGATGAATTAATGGAATTGTTTTACTCCTCGCTAAAGATTTGTCTATAAATTAAAAGTAAAATGTTCAGTATCTTTTGTAGATTAAAGATGTGATCTACTTTTTATATCATTTTAAACGAAAGTCAAACTTGGGTTTTGACAAGTTCACCAGGGCAGAAATCCCACGGTCGGCCGGGACTATAAACGATTTGGTGGATGCAGCATTTACTTATTCTCATAAAGCTTTTGTTATTATTAAATACTGTATCTCTTATTATATAGGTTATTATATTTTTGTTAGACTATTAATAAAGAAGATTTAGTCAAGTCATATTTGTTTTATCTTTCCTGCCACTTTTCTTGGAATCACAGCATCTCAACACTACAGTAGTAAATTATTTGTTAGACCTTTGACATATAATATTGAGGCAAATAATGACATTGCTAAATAGAAAGTCTAAGCGGAGTTAGTTTAAGCGGAATCGAATGAAAATTTCGCAGATAGTCCACAAGGAACCAAGATAAATACCTTTTGTCAGTAACTATAAAGTAAAACGAGAAAGTATTAACAAAACGGATGACTGCAGACTGCAACGTTTACACATCTCAACTATCTCAAATAGCGGCTGTGTAATTGTACATTACTGAAGGTTATGTAAGGGATCGAGATGAAAATACATGTGGCCTAAACTTTGTTTTTATAGTTTAATAGATAAAATGTCACTGTCGTCTGATTGTCAACCTATAGTTAGTACCTACGGATACATGTATATTGGACCCACGGATCACAATTTAACTATGATCAAACACATATATTCGTGATTATCAAAATTAAACTGTGAAAATGAATCTTTGATTTTTTTTTACATTTTAGTGTGATATGAATAAATAAAGAATACGTAACGATGTATTACCAGCAAGGTGGTAATCTGCTGATAGTTGTTTTTTTTTAATACCAGCTGGTAATTTGCCGCCTTTTTCAATTTCAGTTTTCTTTACCGCTGTCTCACTAAAATGGCATCATTTGTTGTCACTGGTTAACGATTTTTAACGAATTAATAATTGTGGGTTGAGTCAGGAAATCAGATCGCAGAACCGCTAAACACCGATGGAAACGGTTCGCTCACCGGTCCTTATCGCCCATCGGTTCGGTGATCGGTCCGATGAACGGTTGTGGACCAATTTAAACGAACCGGAACGCAAACGCAATCAAACCGTAAACGCAGATCCTCCCTCTGTTCAGCATTTGAAGCTTTTTAGCTTTGCACAGTTAATACAATGAAGATGTACAGATATGAAGAATATTTTGATGTCACAAATACTTAGTTAAGAGTTAGCTAATGCCTTTAGGTATTTTTCTGGCATAAACTATACATGTATATAGCTTGTCACAGTAACTACACAGGATGTGCATAAAACGAAGTATTTGTCGATGTCACACATACTGTCAGGTTCTTAGATTTTTTTAGAATATGCTTTAAAATAACTAAGGACGTTTTCTCTGACAGTTATTATAACAAAAACGAATGTTTCGCTTTATACACATCTACTCATCTTGTGTAGTAAATATGCTAAGCTAGAAAGCTTTTAGTTTAAAGGTCCACTACTAAGCGAAAATTAAGTGACAGTTATTTCAATGGCAAGTACATTACCTTATGCAAGACACTAAATAGTAAAGATTGTCAGGTTAAAATTTACAGAAAGTGTTTGGAACATGAAGAAAAGTATGTTTATTATGTTGAAATCTCAGTGATTCGACAAAATGACTACCCAGGTCTTTCTTCATAATGCATAGTAAAATAATTGTACATGTACTGTGGTTTATTTAGAATTTCTACATACCAACTTTCATTTTTTATTAAAAATAACTTATTTCTGTGTTTTTTAAAGTATATTTGAATTTTCACTTTCCTTAGTATTGGACCTTTAAACATATTTATTCGTCAAAATTTACAAAACATATATAATTACAAATAACTGTGCAATACACAAAGCGAGTGAAAGCTTTTGATGTAAAACTATAGATTGCGTCCATGAGATTGAAAATATGCTGTATAATGCATTACTAGTATAAGATACACAATCTAGTGGGTGCAACTCCTTCTACAGTTTTGCATCAGAGGTTTTCTATCTTGGCACAGTTACAATACAGCCGATTAAAGATGCGATATATTTAAATTTTCACCATAATTGACTGTTTTTAATTACCAGCACAGTATCAAAACTGAGCCGCCTTCATACAGATCATACAGTTGGCATCAACAAGAACACCATTGCATTACAATGCAGAAGAAGAATGACATTTTAATCTAAATATCATGTCGCTGAAAACTTCCTGTATATCAGTGAACAGACTATTTTCAGCACCGGCAGAATAATGGTCGTAGATACTAAACTGAGTCAGTGGTACTTAAAGTAAATACAGTATAAAGTACATATGTGTAAAACCTTCAGTCACTTACTCCATACTCATATTTTGATTATCTTTTCAAAATATTGCAATGAAACTAATTCACTTTCAGCTCATTACTTCTTTAACAACCATATGCTTCCCAAACAAGCCCTCAGATGTTATGAGAATTGTGATCATCTGCATATTTCATGTACAAGAGGTAAGGGTATATTCGGCGCTTATGTCGACAGTTTTAGTTTACTCAAGGTTGGTAACGTTTACTTGGTACTTGAATACTCATCACCATCATAATTTTGTTCTCATCGATTTAAGTTGATCCAGAACTGACAGTTAAAGGTCACACTTGTAATTTTGTTCTCATCGATTTAAGCTGATCCAGAACTGACAGTTTAAGGTTTCATAGACAGTACTGTATTGACTGCCTAACGCTCTTTCCCCTGCAGAATGCGTTTTATTGCTTAACATTCCGAAACATGTCTTTCTTTTAAAGATAGACATAGGGGTAATCCACTTAAATAAATACGGTTCTTTACAACCAAACAAGTAAGGCATGAGAACTACGATGATCGTCAGTTCTCGGTCGTCTTGTTTATGTAATTATACATTTTTTTAATTATGCATTGCTCATCATTTATTCATCATGATCAACCATGTGAAAATACATCAAAAGGTTTCAATGGTTATTGATAAAAGAAATGGCTCGATGATGTTATCGCAAATAGAATATGATGTAACTATATGTTTATTGTATTGGCGAAACATCACCACACCCAACTTTTTATTCAACAAGAATAAAGTAGCAAAACACTTGCCTTTAAAAATTCGTTTTAGCTTTTGCTGGAATATAAATAGATCAGATAAAATATTCATTTGCATCCGTATTGCAGGGCGCTATCATATATTCTAACACAAGCGGCTGCTTTTCCTATATAAACATATAGGGAAAAGCCTGTATTTTATTAAACGATAAAATACAGCACGTTTTTCCAAGGACGACGTGCCGTAAATGACGTAACGACGTGACGTATGTAAACAAGCGCGTCCAATCGTATCTCGCGTTTTAAGGTTACTGTGATGAACTACTACGCGTTAAATAAAGTTCGGGATTGTCTTCAAAGAAAATTACGTGTTAGAATCGAAATAATAAATTGTTCCCTATATTTTATCGTTGAATAAAATACAGTCAGTCATTTGGATGCGAAAAATTAAATCACTCGTGCTACGCACTCGTGATTTAATTACTACGCATCCAAATTCCTGACTATATTTTATTCAACGATAAAATACGGGGAGGCATTTATTATTTCTTAAACAAAATGCACCTTGAGTAGAAAAGCTAAATTTTATGTAATTTCTGAGGGACTGTCAGTTTATCGAATGCCGACTATTGAAAAGAGCAGCAAAGATGTTTACTATTCAGGATGCATCTATGAGACATCGCAAATGTTAATATATACTGATAAATACAAATTTCATACCTTGATAATAGACTTTAGATTGTCTGTAGTAGCTCGGTGTTTCATCTATTATCAAACACACATAAACTGTTCATGACTCACGGGATATGAGATTTACAGCATTTTAGTTATTTCGGTTTATTTTCAAATTGCTATAATTTATGCTTGTGTGAAGTAAATAATTGGAAAATTTATCCAAAATTTGTGACATTGAAATTGGAAAATGCGTCATAATATCAACAAAAGAATTATGACTGTTCTATGCCAAATATTTCTCATGTGTGTACTATTGGCCATTATACAAGGTCAACATCACGGTCGCGGAAAATTAAGTAAAAGAACAGCATTCATTAAGCTTTCAAGTCAAGGTAATGGCTACATGTCGTTCAAGTGGAGGCAGAACACATCAAATTCAAGCTTCTTATTTAAAAAGAAGTGCGACAAAACATTGAAATTCGTCAAAGAAACTGCACACTTCACCAAAATACCATGACTTCAGCTTCATAAACAAGAAAGTAAGCCAAAAGGTCAAAATCAAGTAAAATATTGAAATTTTTATCTGCGAAACATTGCATGGCTTCAATTTCGTTGCTGTAGCCTAAACAAACTAAGGAGTAGGTCAACAGGTCATGGTCGAGGTCAATCAATACCATCTTAGCGTTGGAATCAGTTTGCAAATATTAATGCGTGAAAAAAGAAGAAGAAAATAAGTCAGAAGGGCGGACTCAGTTTTGACCTCAGAGGCATTCAAAGACCAGTCGTCGGAGAGGACCACTATACAATACCACATACCAAATATATAACCTCTGGACTTTGCAAATATGAATAAGATTTTTAAAAAAAATCGATAAAATTTCAGTTACTTACAGGCGAGCAGTTTTCCTTACATTGGTTTCAGTAAGGCCACGTTTAAGTCTCCAGTCCTTCGTAAGAAACTGCTAACTTTCTCACATTGAAGCTCAGGTCCATAGCGGGGCACAAACCTATGATCGTCCGTCTCCATGTTCGAGTGGTTAGAGTCGCTGACTTGTAACCTCTCACTGAATGAGGGTCATGGGTTCGAGCCCTACTACCGACCATTGTCTCTTTATGTGAAAAAGTAGGCAGTTTCTTACGGAGGATAGAGGTTTAGTACTGGTTCTTCCCATGAACGACGGTTAGGTAAACTGGCCGCCAGTACAAATGACCTGAATACGGTTGGAACGGACGTTAAAACACATACAACAACGAACCTGTGACCGTCAATCAATGAGATGTTTCGTGATTAAAAGCCTCCTTTATCCCTCAGCCATGCAGGTAGGTTATACACTATTTTGGAAAATATGACTATGTTATTTAAATGATCTCTATTTAGTGTTGATAAGCAGACATGGAGTGTCTAAGTGCATTTTTGTTTCGTAGCAGTTATATCTGCCTTTTACCACAATTAAGCTCCGAGATTGATCCAACATGAAAATTTCTTTCATGGTATAATTAACGTAAAGGTAAAGTTAGTTTTAATATTTTCATTAAAATCCAGCTAAAACTACTTAACTCTATATAACAATTGTTCAGGTCAAGCGCACAAAATTTTGACAATTACTGAAGTCCTTCGTCCCTTAAAGCTCGTTATTGTCTTTTTTTTCATTTTGAACTTAATGGCCATACATAAAAGCGGAAAATTGTTTGCAAAATGTTTTCAGCGCGAAAAGAAGGGACGGAGTATGTAGTGTTTCAACATTTTGCATTAATTGTTCACATAGTTAAACTTAACGAGGCGTATTAAATTTTAAATATATGCAAATAACTATATAGATTGATATTATCAATAACTGTTCACTAGAAAGCACCCAAAGTTGCTTTTCTATGGACGATACAGCATCACCATCTTGTCGGGTGTAAATATAACACATTGTGTTTTATTGACATCTAATAGAATATTTCGTTTCGAACAGAATTCATCATAATTATTCAAACACACATACAAAGGATATGTAGGCATTTCGAGCATCCATAGGTACTAAGGTAGTTCTAACATTTTTACTTAAGATTGACTAATTATTTTAGCTTGTCGTGCTCCACAATTAGCCGATAATGTAGTAGTAATAATAAAAAATATAATAAAAAAATAAATAATAATTATAATAATAGTAGTAATAACAGTAATAAAAGTAATAATAATAACAACATGGACCTATATGTGTACATAGGTCCATGATAATAGTTATAATAGTAATAAAAGTAATAATAATAATAATAACAACATGGACCTATATGTGTACATAGGTCCATGATAATAGTTATAATAGTAATAAAAGTAATAATAATAATAATAACAACATGGACCTATATGTGTACATAGGTCCATGATAATAGTCATAATAGTAATAAAAGTAATAATAATAACAACATGGACATATATGTGTACATAGGTCCATGATAATAGTTATAATAGTAATAAAAGTAATAATAATAATAATAACAAGATGGACCTTACAAAATTACATTACATGATACGTTTTTTGGTTCTCAAGGTTTGCTTTTTATATATTTATACACGAGCATTTTTGTGTTTTACATACCATGCCTTTTGTTTCCATTGCGTGTGTTAGAGATTCACCTAGCAGGGATTACTTTTATTTACACTGTCATGTGACTTTGGAACATGGTGGGGGTAAGAGTGAGGTTGGGTGCGCACCATAAACCGGTTTAAGCTCCCCAGTGGTGTTTTTGCCACTGACCGTTCCAAGGCGGTGCCCCACTGTGTTCCTTTAATTGTTCGTTTTGTCCTCGTGTGTTTGCTTTGTATGCTAGTGTGTGTTGGTAGTGTATATGTGTGTGTGTACATGATTGTGTGTGTGTGTCGTGTGTGTGTGCGCGTGTGTGTGTGTGTGTGTTGGTGGTGTGCACTTCTGGGTGCTGTGGGGCTCGTTTTGGGGAGGCTGCGTTTTTGGTACGTGGCATTCCCTGTTTGATATTATTTTTGTTTTTGTGTCTATATGTGTACATAGGTCGATGATAATAGTTATAATAGTAATAAAAGTAATAATAATAATAATAACAACATGGACCTATATGTGTACATAGGTCCATGATAATAGTTATAATAGTAATAAAAGTAATAATAATAATAATAACAACATGGACCTATATGTGTATAATAATATTTTGGTTAAGTTTGAATCTTTGTGGTTACGTTCGGCCAAAACACTAGGTCACCAGGTCAAAAGTTATTATAAGTGTTATTACAAATATAACCTTGCATGCCTAAACCGTTTGGCCAAACAAATATATACTAATTATATAAAAGCATGCCTCAGGCAACTATTACGCTCAGTGTGGAAGTGCAACAAATGTGAATACAACCGCCACCACCAACAACACTAGAATGCCGAAAAATCACTTTCTTTTCACAAATTATTGTGATTTATGCCATCATTGGTGTTGCTATTTTTCATCTGAGTTTTCATTCGTCGAACAAAGAATTGTTGCTTGTGTTGTTAAGTAACTCTGGGTTACATTCTACCGACGCCAGGCTTGAAGTGTTTGAAACCTCCCAAGCCGCTGGGATCATAAATTCGTTTTGCATCACCGTGATTAGTAACAGTTCCATGACTTTGTTGCCTCGCAATAGTTGACAGGCGCACATTGGAGTCATCTTCTATCCAAATCTCGCTGTCACGTTAAGAGCAAAAACCAGCGACTCATTTGTTATCTATCTGCAAGATCCTGATCGTTTTCCGTATGGTGTGGGTCTCAATGTCGGATGTAATTATTTGTCCGGTTCTGGTCGGATATAACCTCGTTGGAGACATCAAAGCGTCATTGTTAAGAGTAGTGCCGTTCACAGGAGGGCCGTGTTAATCACCATCATCAAGAATATGTCAACCATTACCAAGTCAAAGCTTGATGAAATAGGGATCAATATAAGGAGCGATTTGGGATAAATCGTTCAGTTCGTTAGTGGCAAGTCAATGGTCAAGTTGAATTCAAAGTGCGCCTCGACCTGCTCCCTGCGGCGGCCAACTATCTAAATAAGGTGATTGCTGAACAAAAAATTAGAATCCCCATCCGACGAGCAGAGGTCAAAACCTTCACCAATTCATGCTATCCTATTCATCACTTTCAATTAAAAAATAACTAATGAAGTTGATGCTATCTTAACGTACATTAAAATTAATTTAAGAAAATTTGTGATGCAATTTGGCTAAAAAAACCAAAAAGGTGAAAGTAAGAAAAAGGTTGCTGACACTTTTTTCCTATATTTGTTGAAATGGCGTCTATGTGCTTTGTATTTTATATAATAATTCAAAATGTCTTTCTTTCTTAGGTGTTATTACCTTAAAAAGGAACGTACGTTATTGAAGTACAAACTGATATGGTTGCTACACCTACGGTTGAATCTGAAGCAAAAAGGGCAACATCTGGAATAATTCAATAAATGTTAAAGCTCAGCTATAGCCAAATCCCCATTATATTTTCTAATTAAATAAATATTCTCATCGAATGTAGTTAGCCATTACCTTTTAAATTCATTTCGACAATAGTTATTAAATGTCTAATTTGTTCCTTGAAGAATGCGTCTTAAGTATATAATGCAAAGCACCATCGCATTTTGTAAAATACGTCTCTGTTAGTTAAAGTTACAAAAGAAAATCTAACAGTAAAGCTTTTTAAAATTAGACATATGGGGAATCAACATAACGTAAATATACTATCAGAGCAAAGCATATGAAAATGTGGATGATCATCTACATATTCTCGGTCATCTGCTCCTTCTTTCTCTTTTATGTAACAATATATTTATTTGTGTATTGAAAACCCAATTTTGCGAATGATAATCTTATTTTATATCTTTTGTTCATGCAACAGAATGTATGATATAAATAAAGTCATTAGTTTGCACGTATCAATGTGTCACAGGGACAATATGTCTGTGCCAGAGTGTATGTTATTGTCTATGTGTAGTATTGTCGTTTGTGTCTCTTATGTGTATGTATATGTTCGTGTCCTCTTTTTCTTCTCATTATTCATATCATTAGTCATATCATTTTCCATCTCATAACTAAGGTGACGGGCCTCACTCACTTTCATCTGACGATAATCACGTGCACCTATGCGCCTGCGCACTGATAATAGAGATTCTAAAGGCGAGAGCCGTGTTTTTCTTTTCTCTCTGAGAATTGCCATTGTTTTAGTGCCTGCGTGTATTTACAGGTAAAATATGGTTGTCAGTAACTCATTTATATTCATTGCATTCATGTCTATGTCGTACTTTACACTTCGTGTGGATTGTTTTTGCATTATTTTGATGCGCACTGATAATAGAGATTCTAAAGGCGAGAGCCGTGTTTTTCTTTTCTCTCTGAGAATTGCCATTGTTTTAGTGCCTGCGTGTATTTACAGGTATAATCCTCACTCTCCTTCTCCCTAAATGAGAACTCACGAGTATCCGTGACATTTGGTGGCCAGTGTGGGGGACTGTGACTGGATATATACTTCGAGATCATGTTTACCTTGTTCTCTTAACCCGTACGAAATTCGAGGACGAATTTCAATATAGTGGGGAAGTATGTCACAGTTCGGACTTAGTTCACAATTGGGGAGAATATGTGTAAGCGGCCCGGTAGCTCAGTCGGTAGAGCATTCGCCCTGTAAGCGAAAGGCCCCGGGTTCGAGCCCGGTCTGGCTGCACGTTTTTCTCACCCTGTGACATTTGGCGCCCAACGAGGGACCGTGACTGGAGATATACTTCGAGATCATGTTTGTATGCTAGTGTGTGTTGGTAGTGTATATGTGTGTGTGTACATGATTGTGTCGTGTGTGTGTGCGTGTGTGTGTGTGTGTGTGTGTGTTGGTGGTGTGCACTTCTGGGTGCTGTGGGGTTCGTTTTGGGGAGGCTGCGTTTTTGGTACGTGGCGTTCCCTGTTTGATATTATTATTATTTTTTTTTTACTTTGTTCTCTTAACCCGTACGAAATTCGAGGACGAATTTCAATATGGTGGGGGAGTATGTCACGGTTCGGACTTAGTTCACAATTGGGGAGAATATGTGTAAGCGGCCCGGTAGCTCAGTCGGTAGAGCATTCGCCCTGTAAGCGAAAGGCCCCGGGTTCGAGCCCCGGTCTGGCTGCACACTTTTCTCCCCAATTGTGACTTAAGTCCGAACCGTGACATACTCCCCCACCATATTGAAGTTTGCTTTTGATATGTCAGTGTATATTAGTATGGAGCAAGATAATGCAACATCACAAACTGTTGAGAGACGTGATGAAGTAGATCTTGATTTTTGTATACAGCGTGTACTTATGTCTGGGTATACGATTGACACCGCTCGTAATACTCCAGATAGGGCTCCAGTGCATTCTGACAGTAGGTTTGGTACACCAACTCCAGATAGAGAGCTCCGTAGCTTGTTTGACCGACCTCCGCCTGTTTTGTCCCCTTACAATGCACGCACTTCACTTGAAGGTGGCCCTTCACAAAATATTGATAGACGTGTTAGTCATGATTTTTTTAGACCAGGGTATGACACTACACCAAACTATTCACCACCTATTGATCGAAGTCGCAGGCGTGTTTCCTTTAGTACTGCACTTCAGGATACACCCTCCTATTCTAAGCATCCAGCAAAGCAGACCAGTGACATCCCATATCGGTCTTGTGGTCCAGATACTCCAATGGGCACTCGGTCGTCTGACACTATACCTCCCCCTGTTTATTCACCACATACATTTTCCAGTCCTGCTTATGGTGCACCTCCACATAGACTTCCTAAACTTCCACAGTTTTCTGGAGAACTTAAGAAAGAGGATGTAGAGTTTGTAGTTTGGAAATATGAAGTGAATTGTCTCCTTAAAAGTGGAATTTACTCGGAATACTGCATTCTTGAGTCCATAAGAAACAGTCTGAAGGGTAAAGCAAGGTCTGTATTGCTTCATTTGGGTGAATGGGCAACAGTTCCTGAGATCATGAGGGAAATGGATGCCACTTATGGTAATGTTGGAACTACTGAGAGACTTAAGGAGCAGTTCTATTCAGCTAGCTAAGGAGAGGGTGAGTCACTTGTAGACTATAGCCTAAGATTAGAACATCTGCTCTGCAATTCTCAGATGGATCTGGATAGAGAAGATATGTTGTGCAACCGTCTTTGGTCTGGTTTACGAGACCAGGATTTGAAGAATGCGACTCGCTATAAGTTTGAGTCTGTGCAGGATTACACCAGGTTGAGAAGGGAATTGATACAGGTAGAAGAAGACATGAAGGCGGTACAGACGGTAAGGGCTGATAAAGGTAAAGTTGTTTCTGATACAGGAAGAAGTGATTCCAGCAGGTATAAGGAGCCAGATGCCAGACAGTGTAGTGCAGCATATGACTCCAGGCTTTTGAAGGAAATGCAGGAACTGACTGCACAGATGAAAACTCTCAATACCAGAGTTAGTAGAATTGAGAAGGAATTAGAAGAGGCCAAGAGGAATAGAAAAAGGTCTGAATGGGGAAACAGAGGCTCTGGAAACAGGAATCAGGACAAGGGTACTGAAACAGGAACCACCAAGACAGAACCCACCTCTCAAGACACCAAAGGTTTAAACAAGCAAGATCCTCCCACGAAGGGCCAGTAGGAGGATTGCCTAGACAAGAAGGCCCACCAGTTGTTCCTTTGGTCTGACACTCCAATGAAACTAATGTTGTTGTTAACGGGTGCCCTGCCGTTGAACTTCTTGACTCTGGATCTATGGTTACCACTCTTTCTCAGTCTTTCTTTCAGTCTTTAGATCCTCTTCCAGAGTTTTTTAGTATTTCTGACTTGTGTGTTAAAGGTGCGAATGACTCCACTGTACCATATGTTGGATATGCAGTCCTTGATATCACGTCTGCTCATTGTCTGTCATCTCAGTCAGTTTCTGTCCCAGTCTTAATTGTACCGGACACTTCTTATTCACAAACAGTCCCCCTTATTATTGGAACCAACGTTACCAATTACTTCAGAAAATGTGTTGAGGAGTCTCAGCAAGTTCCTTCTCCATGGCGTGAGGTCTTTTCTTCCATGCCAGACATTCATTCTGTTCCAGTGAAAGCTTTTCTGAATAAGCCAATGATTCTGCAGCCATTTCAGAGTTGCACAGTTCCAGGTATTGTTCGTCGTGTTCAGACCATGACACATGGTGTTACCGAGGATGATGAAAACACTCATTCTTTCAATGTTTTTCCTCGTCTTGTTAAAGTTCAGCCAGATCGGATCTTTTCTAAAGTTCCAGTCTGTATTTGCAACATGACTGTAAAACTTGTCCGTGTCATGCCCAAGTCTTTACTTTGTTCTTTGCAAGAGGTTGACGTTGTTCGCTCTGTTGACCCTCTTGAATGTGCTTCTTCTGACCAGTCTGCTAAGACCAAATCTCTAGAAGAATTAGGGATCAAAGTACCACAGGACTCTGTACTTGGAAACCGCCTGAAGATGCTGTTAACTTTCTTGAAAAGTGGAAGGGTCTATTCTCCACTGGTATCACTGACTTGGGTTGTACCAATCTTGTTGAACACGAGAACAACCTTACAGATCCCAAGCCATTTAAGGATCCTTACCGGCGTATACCACCCGGGATGTATGAAGAAGTAAGGGAACATTTGCAGGATATGCTTGCTGCTGGGGCCATTAGGGAGTCCAAAAGTCCATTCTCGAGCAACATTGTCCTTGTAAGGAAGAAAGACAATTCGCTCAGATTCTGTTTTAACTTCCGGAAGTTGAATAGTCGTACAGTTACTGATGCCTATTCCCTTCCAAGGATAGACGAAACCATTGATTCCCTTGCAGGTTCGAAAATCTTCAGTAAGCTAGCCTTTTTTTTTTTTTACGATCAGGTTACTGGCAAGTGGCTATGAAGGAGTCTGATAAGGTAAAGACCGCCTTTTCAGTGGGTCCGCAACGTGTTCTTTCTATTAATGTAAACGGATGGCTTTCGGGTTGACTAACGCCCCGGCTACGTTTCAGCGCTTTATGGAGAGGTGCATGGGAGAGCTACATCTCAAGGAGTGCTTGATTTACCTTGACGACGTTATTGTATATTCATGCAAGGTAGTAAATGCGAGTTCTTTCTCTCCAGTGTCACTTATCTAGGCCATGTTGTCAGCGCTAAGGGTGTCGAAACGGACCCTGAAAAGATAAAAGCCTTGAAGGAATGGCCTGTACCCACTTGCATCAAGCAACTGAGGAGTTTCCTAGGCTTTGCGGGGTATTATCGCAGATTTGTGGCTGGTTATGCTAGTATCGCCAAACCTTTGAATGATCTGCTCGTAGGACACCCTACTAATGTCAAAGGTAAGAGCAGTAAGAGTGCCGCACCTTTGACCTGGGGTCTAGCCCAGCAACAGGCTTTTGACCAGCTTATTGAAAAGTTGACCACACCTCCAATCCTTGCATATGCTGACTTTTCTAAGCCTTTCATCCTGAATATAGATGCAAGTCAATCAGGTTTGGGTACAGTGCTTTACCAAGAGCAGGATGGTCACGAAAGGGTAATTGCGTTTGCCAGCAGAGGCCTACGCCAGATTGAACGCATTTACCCGGCACACAAACTTGAATGTTTGGCATTGAAATGGTCTGTTGTGGACAAATTCAGTGGTTACTTGGATGGTAACTCTTTCAAGGTCCGTACAGACAACAACCCACTAACCTATGTTCTGTCTTCAGCGAAGTTAGATGCGGCTTCTCATAGATGGCTTGCTGCATTAGCCACATACAACTTTAGCCTGCAGTATCGCTCAGGACGCTCGAATGTAGACGCCGACTTCCTTTCTCGAGTTCCTGATCAACAAGAAACTGTTGTTTTCAATGAAGCTGTGAAAGCTGTGTTCCAAGGATGTCTCCATACTGTTAGCTCTCCAGCTGTTGAATGTATTTCCATGAGCCAGAAGGTGGTAGACCTGAGCACTCAAGGCCCTTCTGACTACCTTAGTGACATAGACTGGAAGCAGGAACAGTCCAAGGATCCAACTATTTGTAGGACGATACAAATTCTCTCTACAGGTCATAAGCCAACCAGAAGATTATGTTCTCTCGAGACGGAACCTGTTCGCAGGTATTTAAGAGAATGGCAGAATCTCTTTTTAAAGGATGGAATCCTTTACCGTCATGGTAATGTCTGTAGTCATGAAGTGGATCAGCTTATCCTTCCAGAAGCATTTGTTGACATAGTTTTTACGGGACTCCATGACAATGTAGGTCACCAGGGCATCGACAGAACTGGATCACTTATCAAATCTCGCTTCTTTTGGCCAGGGTTAGACAGTTTTGTAGAGACACGTGTAAGGAAATGTCCCCGTTGCATACGCCGCAAGACACCAGTATCCACTGCTGCTTGACTTGTGCCCATACATTCTTCTTACCCACTAGAATTAGTGTGTATGGACTTCCTGACATTGGAGATGTCTGCTGGTGGGTATGAAAATGTGTTAGTTATCACTGACCATTTTACCCATTATGCACAGGCTGTGCCCACTAAGAACCAGACGGCCCGAACAACCGCGAAAGTTCTCTTCGAGAATTTCATATGTCATTATGGGTTCCCGAGCCGTCTCCACAGCGATCAAGGTCGAAACTTTGACGGGTCTGTCATAAAGAAACTATGTCGCTTAGCAAATATTTCCAAGTCCAGGACTACGCCTTACCATCCTCAGGGTAATGGCATGGCAGAAAGGTTTAACCAGACCCTTTTAAACATGCTTGGCACCTTGGAAGACAATCAGAAGGCCAATTGGAAGTCTCATATTCCAGCACTTGTTCATGCATATAATTCTACACGCCACGAGACTACTGGTTTGACACCCCATTACCTCATGTTTGGTCGTCATCCTAGATTGGCGGTAGATGCATTTCTTGGTATAGAGCCAGACAGCACAACACGTACTAAGAAACAAACAGAGTATGTTGACGGACTCAGGAAGCGCCTACACTTTGCCTACAAGGTTGCTAGCAAAGAGGCAAAGCGTCAAGCTAAACGCCACAAGAAACGTTATGACCTCCGAGTTCGACACGTACGTATTGCACCAGGTGACCGCGTGTTAGTCAAAAATGTTGGTCAGAGAGGTAAGTGTAAGTTAGCTGATAGGTGGAGTAAAGACATTCATGTTGTCGTTGATCAGCCTAACACAGATTTACCTATTTTTCAGGTTAGAACAGAGTATAGTGATGATATGCCCAAGTTGCTGCATAGGAACATGCTACTCCCCTTCATGGGTCTTCCCCTTCAAGAACCTCGAAGCCTTGTTCCTCCTGCTCCTACAGATGCTCTTGTCGCAGACGGTAGCCATCAGGTTGATTCTCAGAGTTCTAGTTCCCAAGATATCCCTCCAGTGGTTTCAGATGTCCCAGTAGGAGACTCTTCGAGCCAAGATATCCCTCCAGTGGTTTCAGATGTCCCAGTTATCCCGCCAGTTCCAGATGTCCTAGTACGAGACTCTTCGAGACCAGACAAGTATGTCATTCCTGCCAGACGCCCAAGTAACAGCAGTCTTAGACCTGAAGCTTCACCTTTCATTCCTAGACATACTACTAGGACTAGAGCCAAGCCTCATTGGATGACATCCGATTGGCAGTTAGATAGAAGGTAGCACAGATGTACAGGTATTTTACTGGTATTTAACAGGTATTACAGTGTGACAGATGTACATATTATTTTTTTAGACAGTTGTTAATGTACTCAGAATTCTTTGATATAACAGTGCTGTAATTTGTAAATAAACTCACAGCTCATTGTATTTTTGTGCGTATGTTTTATTCACCAGTACAAGTATGTACTTCGCTGGTTCTAAAGAATTAGAACGTGTAAGTACAAATTCAGGGTTTCGATTTTGTGCCAGTATGGGTTGTTTACACTTCCCTTTTGTTAGATTTCAATTGTCAAGAAATCCAACAAATTAGATATTTGCTTAAAGCAGTTGTATTTGTTATTTGTGTCATGCGAGGGCATTACACAAGTTCCATTATGTGGTGCGAAAAACAACGTACTTAAGGTACATGTTTTACTTACTTTATGAACGCGTTCACCATACATGACAGTGTATGTACCATTTTCCTGTTTACAAATGCTTTGCAGTATTTTTAAACATAGTTGCACTTTCCCAGTGTACTCAATGTTAGGGCAAGAGTACTTTCATGAGTCCTGAGCCTATAAGTAGTATTGTATTGCTACATAGTTAGATAGTGTAATTTAGTTATGTAACTTGGTGTACACACATAGGAGCCAGCTATTGCCTCTTTGTGGGGCTCGTTTTGGGGAGGCTGCGTTTTTGGTACGTGGCATTCCCTGTTTGATATTATTTTTGTTTTTAAGATGTTTGAATTTTATATGCCTCAATGCAGTAAAATTTTGGGTTGATTGAAAATGTCGGGACGCCATTTTACTCTTGGCGGGGAAGTATGTCACAGGGACAATATATCTGTGCCAGAGTGTATGTTATTGTCTATGTGTAGTATTGTCGTTTGTGTCTCTTATGTGTATGTATATGTTCGTGTCCTCTTTTTCTTCTCATTATTCATATCATTAGTCATATCATTTTCCATCTCATAACTAAGGTGACGGGCCTCACTCACTTTCAGCTGACGATAATCACGTGCACCTATGCGCCTGCATACATATCATTAGCAAATCAAACGGCGAGAAATTTCCTAGAAGGGTAATTAAATATTTTGCCTGTAAATGTTTGGCTTTTTAAAACTAAGCGAAGCGTATTGAATATAAACAGATATGATGTTTTTTATGTGTTCATATTATGTTTAAGAAATCAACGAAGTTATATCTGATATGTAAGAACTTCGTCTTTCGTCTGCAAATATATTATTATTATGGTCGGAGTCATCATAATTATCCAAGAACATATAACAAGGATATGTAGGCATTTCGATCGTTAAAGAGGTATGTTTCTTTTAAAAATTTGATGGAAAATTTCTGCTAGTATTTTCATATTTTATTCAAAAGTTGTTTTTATGCCCCCAAAGGGAGGCATATTAAAATCGCACCGTCCGTCTGTCCGTCCGTCCGTCTGTGCGTCCCCACTTACAAATTCGTGTCCGGACTGTAACTCTGTGCAAGACCCACATCCCTACCGCAAAGGTCAAGGTCATACTTAGAGTTTGAAGGTAATGGAATCCTGTATATATGCACACATTCGTGTCCGGACTGTAACTTTGTCATGCATTGAAGGATTTTAAAATAACTTGGCACACATGTCTAGCACATCAAGACGACGTGTCGCGTGCAAGACCCACGTCTCTAGCTCAATGGTCAAGGTCACACTTAGAGTTTGAAGGTAATGGAATCCTGTATATATGCATGTATGCACACATTCGTGTCCGGACTGTTACTTTGTCATGCATTGAAGGATTTTAAAATAACTTGGCACAAATGTCTAGCACATCAAGACGACGTGTCGTGTGCAAGACCCACGTCCCTAGCTCAAAGGTCAAGGTCACACTTAGAGTTTGAAGGTAATGGATTCCTGTATATATGCATATATGCACACATTCGTGTCCGGACTGTAACTTTGTCATGCATTGAAGGATTTTAAAATTACATAGCACATTTATTGAGCACATGGAGAGGACACAGACTGTGAGGCACCTCTTTCGGGGGCATTCGTCACTTGTGAGGGACAGTTCTTGTTTCTTTATGAAAATAATGGTTTTCGCGTGCTTTAGTATGAATTCCATAGGTACTTCATTTGTAATAATAATAATGATAATAATTAAGTAATTCTATTTTTCTAATTACCATTATAAATAATCTTAATAATAGAAATAAAAATGGTATAATGATAAGAAAAAGTGAATTGAGGCGATAAAAACGTACACTCTTTGTAATAAAACTAAACAAAAACTTGTCATACGGCAGAAAAAGTGCCAACCGCTATATCAGCTGACAATCGATAAGTATTGGGGATTAGAAACAACTACGGTTCGGTAGAATCCGTAAATAACGGACAGGGTCATAAATCATTGATTATCGATTGTACTTGAATATTGCCTAAGGGAGATATTGAACTTGACATGTTACTTTTGTGCGTAAAGGGGATAATCTTCTGCTTAAATTTTACCATTTCTACCAGAAGATAAAGAACATTCAACAGTATCATTCACATTACTCGTAATAAATGATAATAATAATAATAGTAATAATAATAATGATAATAATGATAATAATGATTTAACTAGAGAGCACTTCTTCATTACAGTCACATGTTGAGTCATTAAGAAATTTAATGTAAAATAACGGATGTAGAAAATAGAATTCATTGGAAGTAATTGTTGACAATAGTCACAGATTAATCCAAAAGCTACAACATTCGTGAATTTTGACATGATAATGGAAATGAATCTAGTGTGCACTTGATTTTTCTTATTCGGCTGATCCCTTTACACGTGCGTAATGTTTGCTCGTGAGAATTGTTGAAAATTGTAGACCTACAATTTTCAAGTACAGACACACACGGCAAATATGTTGCAAAAGCATGCGCAAATACTGGTTCCATAAGGACACAGACTGTGAGACACCTCTTTGGAGGCATTCGTCACTTATGAGGGACAGCTCTTGTTTTGAAATATCATTGAAAAATACTGCGCTATATTTCAAACATGTACTTACGATTAATAAAATGCAAATTGGAAATGTTTTTGGTACAAATAAAGGTCATTTCCGCTGGTAAGATATCTTTCTTGGTAAAATAAGAGTTACATTTAATTGTGCTACTGAGTCTTTAACATCATTTGAGAGATATCTTTCTATTTTTGAAAGATATCTCTCACAGTTACAGACATATCTCTTTAAAGTTAAGACATATCTCTGTATTTTAAATAGATGACTCGTTTCATAGATATCTTTTGATGTTGGAGAGATATCTCTTTACGGTTAAGAGATATATCTGCTACACTGAGAGATATCTCTTAAGTATTGTGAAATATCTTTAAAAAAAAAAATTGTATTTTATATTAAATATAATTGATATTATTAAATTATGATAGACATCTCCTTATTTACTGAGATATTTTTTAATTTAATAAACAGCCCCTTTGTTATAATAAGAAAATAATCTTTTTTTATTAAATAGTAAATTGGCTTGCCATAATGACTCGCCTTCAGTTATAACTTTAGTTAAATTAACAGCTCAAAACCAGCAAAACATAGCTAATTCAATATTACTTTAAAACCATCTTAACATAGATGAAAATAAAGATATTGCAAGAGTTATGATGCATTTTGATTAATTATGGATAGATGGCACACATGAATATGTGCAGATTGGTTTAAAAAATAATGACACATTCTATTTTGGGAAGTTTACGTAGGCGAAAGTACACTCTTAGCAAACCCCAAGAAAACGATGCATTTTATTTCATACATATCCTGATTAATATTGATAACAACATTCGTCATGTCTCTTTTTGCAAATACATGTGATTGTATCAGTTAGATATCTTTGTACGCAAATTTATATATTATGTGCTCTTACAAGAAAAAGAAGATTAATTGCCAATAGTCACAGATTAATCCAAAAGCTACAACAATCGTGAATTTTGACATGATAATGAAAATGAATCCAGTGTGCACTTGATTTTTCTTATTCGGCTGATCCCTTTACACATGCGTAATGTTTGCTCGAGAGAATGTTGCAAAAGCACGGTGTGCTTTTAAAACGTAAATGGGCGACCGCGTTAAATAGTACGTCGACTTGTTTATTTCCCAATTAGTTATTCTTGATCTGATGAAAACTAACATTTGATTTCTGTAGGCTTTTTGAAGTTGAAAAATAGCACCGTTTCCTTTTCAGAATATCAATAGATTTTACATACTCTAGTAAACGCTTGATGTTGAATGTCGTAAAAAGAATGTGGTTTTTCAGTTTCAAACCATATGGTCAAATATATTTTTCCTTCAAAATTACAGCTGGATTGTAACACTGTCCACATTGCTTGAAATTATAATTAACATTAAGAAGAAATAAGGATTTAATGTGGTAAAAAACTTTTCCATTTTTGCAGTAGAATAATACCTGTTAAATTTTACAGATGGTGTCATTTAATACTCTGCACACCGATCAAAACTTGCGTGTTTTTTCTTCTCTTTTTGTTAAAATAATAATAAGTTTACTTCTCCGTGGTGAAATGAAAGACAAAATATTCGATGAATAAGACAACCTGGTTTTATCTGTGTAATTTGAATCTGGAAGAAACTCTATGTTGACACCTATAAAATGACACTAATTTCAGTTGAGTGAATGCTTGCCTTTCACTCGAGACAAAGAAAAATGTAAAACAAAATACAATATCCCGTGCAAGTCCTTCCAAATAAAAATGCATGCATAGTTAATATTTCATGTGTTGCAAATTAACATCAAAAGCTAAACAATATTGATAATTATACTTAAAATTTCATGGATCTTCGCTATAAAGTCGATATCATGTATATCCGGTTTCATTGAAAGGTTTTGCCTTTGTATGAACAGAAAATTGAAGATTCTAACCCAGTTTGTATTTTAATGTAAAACAAAACCCAATATACAACGTTTTAAAGATCATGACAAATGTTACGTAATGTCCGGCCATAAAACGTATCGATGGCCTGAAGCAGTTAGATCAATCATTCGGAAGTGTTCGGCCAGCATTACGGAAGCAACCGAGCTCCGATCGTAAAAATAAAATTATATACCTGTTAAACAAAACCTTAAAAAAAGACCATTCTCTTCTTTCTTTATTTTTATATAAAATATATCACTTAAATGTAGAATGGTTGTTTTATTCAATCCCGTTTGTGATTCTAAAATAATTGTTATAGTTTTTGAATAAATTGCAAAATTTTCAGTTAAAATTGCCACATTTTGGGTGTTGTACTATATATTATGTAGTAAAACGACGGGTAGAGTTTTTAAGTTAAAAAAAGACCAAACAAATAAAAACAAAAATAATATCAAACAGGGAATGCCACGTACCAAAAACGCAGCCTCCCCAAAACGAGCCCCACAGCACCCAGAAGTGCACACCACCAACACACACACACACACACACACACACACACACACACACACACACACACACACACACACACACACACACACACACACACACACACACACACACACACACACACACACACACACACACACACACACACACACACACACACACACACACACACACACACACACACACACACACACACACACACACACACACACACACACACACACACACACACACACACACACACACACACACACACAACACACACTAGCATACAAAGCAAACACACGAGGACAAAACGAACAATTAAAGGAACACAGTGAGGCACCGCCTTGGAACGGTCAGTGGCAAAAACACCACTGGGGAGCTTAAACCGGTTTATGGTGCGCACCCAACCTCACTCTTACCCCCACCATGTTCCAAAGTCACAGGACAGTGTAAATAAAAGTAATCCCTGCTAGGTGAATCTCTAACACACGCAATGGAAACAAAAGGCATGGTATGTAAAACACAAAAATATGCTCGTGTATAAATATATAATAAAAAGCAAACCTTGAGAACCAAAATACGTATGTACTCAATGCCTTTGCAGAAGGCAGAGCACCAAGAGAAACACCCTTAAGGGCCCGACGAAACAGGCCAGAGGACAGAAATCAAAACAGTTTCGTCCCAGTGGGATTTAAAAACTGCCCATCACAGAGTCCTCCCCCTCTTCCGTCAGACATAATCAAAGAGGGAAGCATAGCGTCCAACTGTAAACGGGTTGAACACCAAACATGCGGTGTGTCTCAAAACAGTTGGGTCGTAACCTCTTTTAACAAAACGTTTTATAATTTTAGCAAATACAGTTGGAAAATTTCCATGACCCAAAATCTTACGAAGTTTGTAAACCACATCCCCATAAAAATCGGGTTTTGAAATACCTTCTCGCAGAAGAGTCTTTAGATTACTATTGAATTTCAAAACCAAATCAGAATTACGATAGTAAAATTTAGCAAAATATTTACGCAATTTGTAATAACGGTAGCCCTGTTGAAGAAGTTTATTTGTAATATATTGATTACGTTCATTGAAATCCTCAACATGACTACACGCTCTGGCAAACCGAATTAACTGAGAAATGTATACCCCATAAGATGTAGCATGAGGTACATCCCCATCCAAATGGGGGAAATTTACAATACTAAAATTAAAATCATCCCTCTTATCATAAATTTTGGTATGTATAATATTGTTATAAATAGAGAGATGTAAATCTAAAAATGAAGCACCAGTATCCAAATTGTTAGTTTTAATTAACTGGAGTTCCCGGAACAATAAAAAATATTCATTAAAAAGGGGAAATGTTATATTTTATCATCCCGTTTGTGATTTTAAAATAACTTTATTAGTTAAAATGTTATCGCGAGTTAATGACAGTGCTCCTATATAAACCTATAGTAAATTTGTGGCGGGTATTGGCCCTGGCTGTGACACTTTTTCTGCCACATGGTTATGCCATTTAATTTTTTATCCGATAAATGAGGCAAACACTATAAATGTAATTAGCAAGTTTGCTTTAACTAAATACATACATAGATCAAATGTTAAGTACCATCCATGTACACATTACACTGACAATAAATTTTGTGAAGACATCAGTAACATAAAAATATACTGTCGTTTAATATATCTCCATAAGAGATAGCCACAATTAAGTAAACGCAACTCAAATCTGAATTTTTACTAAACAAAAGATCCAAAATTCAGTCGCTAAGTGTTTGGTTAATATAAAAGATAGAAAATTGCTATGCAAGTATTAGCATATTTACTTCAAAGTTATTTAAACACTTTTTAAACATTATTTTTTCCACGTGCATTTGTATGAATTTCACGGATTGTAAAAAATATATGATTTAATAATAATGATTAATTCCGAATGTAATTCCGAAGACAAAATAATGTAATGAGAAAAAGGGCACTAATTCGTAAATAAAATATTCAAGAAATCAAATATCTCTTGATGCATTGAAAAAATTAGAAACTCATTGACTTTGTTTGAATCAGGTTTTAATGTTACACCAATGAAACACAGGATTTCTAATATATTGAAACACTTTTTTAAATTACATGTAGGTTTTTCAGCTTGCTTATTGTTTTATTCCTCCATAATATTCATTCATAGATTTAGCTTTTGTAGATGTATGCCTTTTACTTACTGAGCAAAATGCTTTCTAGCTGAGTAAATGTTAACATTTGTTTCTTCAACTAGACGATGAAAATTTCAATCCGAAAGTTTATAAAGAGATTGAGCACTATTTGAAATATGTGTGTTCATTTTGCCCTACAATATTACATAAAGTTCGCCAAATCTTAATAGTATTTCTATAATAAATATAAAACCATAAATGTCTGGTGTACTGTCAAAAAGCATAAATCGGTTTTTTAACACTTAACAATTATTTCTTCTTATAATCTTCAAATTGTTTGTTTCAAATTCATGTTATATTCAAACCATTAAAGTAGTGCAAACCGAATATAATAATCCAAACGTTTTACATTTAAGTTAAAAATCTAAATGATAACAGCTCTAATACGTGTGTTTAAATAGTATTGATGAGGATAGTTGACTCACTTAACAATCTTTTAAAGCCAATATTTTGGAGAAATAACATCTTATGTTTGCAATTAGATCAAAT
Source organism: Saxidomus purpurata (assembly GCA_022818135.1). Lineage (NCBI taxonomy): Eukaryota > Metazoa > Mollusca > Bivalvia > Venerida > Veneridae > Saxidomus > Saxidomus purpurata. Next base: position 42,115,616 of record JAFMSR010000016.1, read on the forward strand.
GAGGTGTAGTCACTTTTCGGTGATTTTGCATTTTTTAAATATACTGAAGGGAAAAAGAAACGCAGGGAAACAATATATGCAACAATTTCTTAAATGCTTGGCGTAAAATTTTGAAGACCGGTCAGACGACTATCTTGGTCACTGTGTACTCAATCCCGTACCTAAAGTTACTCAACCGTGTTTTTCTCCGTGCCACTTGCAGAAAGTGATGAAAAGCAAAAACACGTGCAGAATAATGATGACAAGTTCGTCAAAACATCTTGTCATACCAGTTGATACTCTTGAGGTATACACATCACTTTCAGCGTCTTAAATTAAATTTGAAGCTCTTGCAATCAAGGTACGGCTGACGGAAGTTCAGAGGGATCAGGCTATTGCATTTATAATGCAAGGGTCAGAGGCAACAACAGGTTGCTATGCAGTTTGGTGTGAATGTTTCCACCATAGAACGTCTTGTCCGTCGTTTGAGAGAAACCGGAAGAGTTGCCGATCGACCGCGATCGGGACGTCCGCGCGTAACGTCGCGACGTCAAGACAGGGCTATTCGTCTTTCCCACCTGCGTAATCGCCACGTTACTGCAACTGTAACCGCTAATAATACGGTCGGCAATCATAATCACCACATTCACCAAAAAACTGTAAGGAATCGATTGCGTGAGGTTGGTCTGCCAGCACGTCGTCCTTACGTTGGTCTGCCTCTCATTTGCGCACGACGTGCGCGTCGTATGGCTTGGTTGGCGGCACATGCTCCGAGACAATTTCCAATGAGGCAATGGAGACGGGTCTTTTTTACCGATGAGTCACGGTTCACCCTTTTTCGTTCAGACGGTTGCGTTCTTTAGAGCCATAGGTTTTGGGATGGCTCGGTTATGATCTGGGGATGGATTTCTCACGGAGTAAAGTCACCTTTGATTGTGGTAGCCGGGAATTTAACCGCCGTAAGATATAGGGATGAAATCCTCCGCCCGGTTTTAGTTCCATTTGTTCAACAGCGTCACTTAATTTCCCAGCATGATAATGCCCGGCTCCATGTTGCCAGAGTTTGTAAAGACTTTCTCGCAAACCATTACATTGACCCACTCGACTTGCCGCCGTACAGTCCAGGTCCAGATTTGTCACCAATCGAACATCTGTGGGACGAACTTGACAGGAGGATAAGGGGGCGTAGGAATACGCCCTCTACACTCGACCAACTTAGGACAGCATTGTTGGAAGAGTGGAACAATATCCCAATGAGAAGGATTAATAAACTGATGAATTCCATGCGCAAGACAATAAGGGCTATGACAGACGCGTGAGGGGGGAGTCGGGGGGGGCATACGAGATACGGACGTGTCAGTCGATTTCACTTTGCAATATTGGGGGGTACCGTCAAATGTACTTCAAATTCAAATATTCTTCAATTATTAATGAATTATCGGTCAAAATCTAATGATATTTTGGTAATTTGTTTATTAAAGATTGGTTTTATACTATATAAAATAGTGTTATATAACATCAAACACATCACTTTAAATCACCTCAAATGTTTACTATATAGAATTGTATACAATCTGAAATTATTAGCTCATTTTCAACTAGTTAAAATCAATTTAAGTTAATGTAATGATAGACCGACCTCAATAATTATTTTTTTCGATGGACGAACATAGCGAGATGCCTTCAATCTATGTTAAAGAGACAACCTTTAAGAAACCTAGACGAAAATCATGTTCGTGACCTGTACATGCACGAAATTCTAGGTCGATTTTATACTTTGTTAGAAACACTTACAATAAAATACGTTTTTGGACTTTTGGAAGCCGTTATGGTTAAGTTAATCTATTTTCTTGCTAGTGAATGAAATGATTCATTGAAGACATGTGACTGAAAACACACCAAAATGACAAAGCTACGAACCACATGCTAAGTTTCCTTTCGTATTTTTTCTAACTTCTAATATTGTTTGGTAAGTAGGCTTTTTTGTTTTTGACAAACCAGTTGTGATTTGAAGTATGGTTGAACTATTTACGACTCAGCACCAGTCACCCCCTTTTTGTGAAAAATCATAGAGTTTTGAAACTAACCAATTCACTTTATTGGAATAGTTGTTTGATTGTGCTTTCTGAAATTGGGCCATTTTTAGAAAACAATGGCACAGGCTGCAAAACCTTGGCCCAATATTTCTTGCAATTTTGACATTTGGTCTAAATTTACCATCAAAATCTCTTAGCGGATGAAAATGAACAACACATACATGTACATTGCTGTACAGGTTTATTGTTCGTCATGTAAGAGTGTTAGCTTATATATTTTTGGGGGATAAATTTAAGATCATTTGTCAAATTAAATCGGATTTTTTTTACTCTTTTGCCCGTGGTTTAAAATCATTGTTATTGTATTTCTTAATGAAACGACCATCTTTCCGTATCGACCGCATACCGCAGTAATAAAAAGCGAATTAAACAAGAGATTGAAAGAGTAAACCATGCCACTTTTCATAATTCATGTGAGTAACTGTCATCACATGTGAACAAACAGCAATAGAACACAGTTTTTCTTTGGGAAGAAAACTATTCGAGCCGGCTCAGTTTGTTAACAAACTGAAGCCAAAATAGGGTTGTTCATAACCAAAGCTCATAAAAAGGTCGAAAATCACCGAGGCAATCCTGTCATCACAATGTTTGCAAATGTAGGATAGATTGTATCTAGAGAAGAGCGATTGAACGGCAAGACATGACTTCATGTTATATAACTGTCTGTTGAAGCATGACTACATGATGCAGTATGAATGAATGATTCAAAAGCAAATGAGTACGCGCTGTATTTTTCGACGAAATTTCGCTTCCGATTACTAAATTGGTCGTATCTATGAATTATGAATAAATACAACAGTAAGTTTATTACTGCATATCAGTCGTGACTGCTACACCGAATATCGGTGAGATGTCTACATAAATCCATTTAAATCATGTGTTACTTCGTTGATGTAATTAACTGTGCCGTGCAGGCTACAATGGTAAGCGTTTGTTAGTTATTTTTGATTCATTTGCAATTGAAGTGTCATTAAAACATCATCACAACAGATCGATGATTTAGATTTAAATATATTTCAGCTTCGTTTTGAAGTAAACTGGTATTGTTCTAACTTTACGACCACTACAAAATAAGTTGGACGGTTAACAAAAACCTAATACGTTTCAATATAACCTTCCGTATAATTTCAAGAACGTCTCCGGTTTAAGCACTTGGCTAATTAACTTCGTTGTCTAGTGTTTAGTATCATTAAATTATTCACATTTAATTACAGTAAAAATGGAGAGGATTGTTTTTATCACTTTAAATATTGAAATGAAGAACAAATAAAAATTGTTGCGTCATCATTTTATAAGAAAATCCATCATATGCTTTGGATTTTACTTACGTTTTTATTAAAATAGTATGCACACCGTGCATTATCTATACGCAAATCTATAACACTGTATATCAGGAAGAAACAAATACTCACTTAGAAATAGAGATTTGTATTGGCTAGACTGGAATTCAGTCCTTATATCTACTTTTTTGTGATTATCTGTCCACTTATTTCTTACAAATTCCGTGCTTTTACCGCCAAAAATATAATCCCTGTTAAAAAAGCATTTAACTTTGAGTTTTAATGAATATTATCATCTAGCCTGGTGGTGAGGCTATGTATTGCCCAAATCGCCGTATTTTAAAAACCACGTCCTGTTTTCTCGAAAAAACAGTTTAGTTTGCAAAATGCTAGTTGTTCTGTTGATCTATACACTTTAAATTTAGCATTTCTTTTTTGAATTTTAGAATCGAAATTAAAGAAGAGACATGATTCTGGTGACTTTATTTATATTTTACATGCTATTGAGCAGCAATGTCCAGGCTTCCACCTCTACGACAGGTAAGACATTTTGCATAGAAATACAATATCAGTCACTTTAGGGACGAGTTCAGATATTCATGAAAGCCATTGATTGAAAAGGGTGCTTTGCAGACGATAGTTGTGTTCTTGGAAGTCCACACCGTAGGAAGCGCTATAGTTCACTAACAAAGCATTTTTCTGAGAGCCTTCATGTGCATTTTTCAAAATCAATCTTTAACCGCATAAAAGTGATAAACAACTTGAACATAAAGACAATCATTATTCTTCCGATTTTGTTTAAAAAAGTACAGAGAGGCCCTCCTTTGTTGTGCGGATACTCATTGTTTTGTCCAGAGACATTTTGCATTTGTTGATTGCGATTATCTATAGTATGTGCTTATCATGGTTATATTTAAAATATATTTACAATTTGTAATATACAAAAAGTACATCGTACAGCTGATCTTAGTGGTTGTTTTTATCCAAGTTAAGTTCAGTATTGGAAGTTCATTTTTTTAATTAACTTTGGTTGTTCTTTCGTACTTTTTTTCATAAAACATGAATGAATTTTTAACTTTACATTAACGTTTTAATTAATTCTAGATAAAAAGTATTGCTCAAACCTTTAATTAAAACATATAATACGTTTTGCTATAATATGCAGTGAGGAAGATGCATGTTTAGTTATCCCGATATCCCGGTTCGAGTCTATCTACCGTCCGTATGTTGGCATGCAAGCCCCTAGGCCATAGTTAGCATGCTACATTTCAAACACCGTATGAATAAAATATACATTTATTTTTTATGGAAGATGTGGTATCGTAAAACCAAAGTTAGTGCAATATAGAATTTTACACTGACTTTTGATTTAACATATAAAATTAAGCAAAATGAAAATAAAGATAAACAACACATGGTTAAACTATGAGAAATTATACTGAATTTTGATACAACAAAATTAACAAAAATGAACAAAACATAGACAACATGAAATAAAAGTTTTAGAAAATATAATATCTTATCATAACTATATAGTTTTTTTATTGAAAGTGAAGTATTGTATAGTTAGAGCATCATAAAAGCTAACATTTGACTTTCAGAATTCAATCATTACAAGTATACAGTACAGTTAAATAAACAATATTAACAATAAATTAAGGCAGTACTCATAATAATAACATTTTAGCATTACTAAGATTGGCTTGGTATGAGATATTACCAATGAAGTTTTGGGTGATACTATTTGCCATTATTACAACCTTACAGACACTAGCAAAGCATATTTGTTTAGAAATTACGAAGAGCTTTGCTGGGTATATGTCTGCTCCAGATATGATATGAGGGAAATGCTAATACATGGTATTTATTGTCACTGAGAGCAGACATTTAGAACACTTAAAGTCAAACCATTAAAATATAATGTAGAGTTTGACTGCACAGTTAGTGGGTGCTTCATTAAAGCAATTACAAAATTCATACATAAAAAGAATCTGGATCTGAAACAAATGGTATACAATAACCTTAACAAATGTGGATTTTGAAGAAAACTTTAATATCTGAATGCAATTAACTTTATAATTTAATAGTTCTGGAATAGACAGCAAGGGCATTTTTTAAATATATACAGCGTTTATAGACTAGGTATAGTATTTACGCAAATTCATGCGATAATAAAATCATTGTTCACCTAATAAACTTTTATGGTCACTTTTAAATTTAGATAAAGTAGTACTTACATTTTGAAAGGTTAATATTTTGTTTCACGACATAAGTTAAAAGTACCACTATTAAAATTCAGCAATACTTGCTTGTGTCATTCAGGTGCACGTGAGTATGTATGTCTAGTTCCAGATGCACGAGTCAAAAATTAAGTTTCTTAATTGCAATTTGTGAAATGTTTAACACTTATCCGGATCTGAAACGGAGTAATTTGGCGTCTGATATGCAATACCGACTGTTTGCCATTTGGTACAAATGATAAAAAATAAACAGTGAGAAAACACATGTAGGTGACCAGTTACAAGTTCATGAGTTTAGTAGTAAGTATTGTTCTGACAAATTAACCTGCATTATGTATGAATACATTATTCAATCAATTTTCGTGAGCAAATCGTGCGTTAGCGGTACTTTTCGTTACAACCACGGAACTTCTCGCAGGCTTACAAGATGTATTGTACTGTTAATACACGACTAGAGATGTATTGTCCGTCGTAGGTCAGTGGTAAGAGTGCAGAATCCTTGACTGGAAAGATGATGAATCAACTCACATAAACCGATATTTTAAACACGGAATACACACAAACACTGAATGCGCAAACATCGCTTGGGTTGTTTTGTTTTTAAAAAAAGATTAAATATCAAAAATATTAGTAAGATGAAATAATTTTATACTGTATGCCTAAAACATTCAATGAATAAAAGAAATATCACTGACGTTGACAGGACTCGAACATGCAAGTTACAGATTTGTAATAATGTTATACAGGTCCAATGCCGACTGAGCTATCGCCCCAATCCATGTCATTGTTACGTCTGAAACGATACAATTATTGTATATAGCTTACCACGTGCATACTCGTAAAAAATATCCGAAGATAAATATAGAAAGTACATCGACCGTGAAAATATGTAAATAGAGGTCAGAAGGATTAGATTAATTTGTCCGAGTAATAATATGATTAAAATATGTCAGAAAGGGTGTATTAACTCAAGCATTTCGTAAATAATGAAGATAATGCTAGTCTTATCTTAATTTAAGGTATACTGTCTTAAAGAGTAATCGTTTTTCTTACATTGGACTGTAAGACTGATATACGTCTTATAAAGCAGTTATGTGAGACGGAATTGTTTACACTGAGAAGTGTAATTTTCAGTGTTAAAATGCACGTATACATTCAGATACAATGACTATCTGTTCATGAAATCAGTTGTAAACGCCTAAGTTTTCTATTTCGGTATTTTAATATGATATGTTGCTAAGATTTGCGTAGGTAATTATAATATTTATTGATACATAATGTTAATTCAGTCTAATAAATCGCATCACTGCTCAACCAATTTACACCGCACCCATCTGTAATTAAGATCATCATGAGTTTTTATAAATCCTTGTACCAAGCAGTACGGATTTTGAAATATGTTAAGTCGTTCACACCTGTAGTTTTCAAGGAGTACTATTCTCTATATGATTTTGAAGTAAGCACCATAGCACTACCCAGTGCTTAAATTGAAAAATATGAGACTAAGTCTCTTGTTTGATACTGAAACACGTTTCGCTTTGTTGGCATTACCTTTAACTGCATGATGTATTTTTGAGACTGCTCTATCCCAGCGAATTTACTTATAGTGGTTAAATTATATACGGTGTTTCAAATATGGCATGCTAATATTGGCCAATGGGGCTTTTATACACAGGCCAAAAACAAATATTACATTTTATCACATGTTATTACATTGTGTATGTACTTTATTACACTGTGTATGCAATTGAGACTGCATATTTCAATAGATCTTCAAGCAACTTTGTGAGAATTATTGTATTGTTAAAATATGTGTACAATTTGAATAAGGATCATATTGAATAAAAACCAAGGTCACCAGGTGAAATGCTAGAAAAAACTTAATATCCGCAAAAGAAACTCATGAAACTTAGAATCATTATTTTAATAAAATAAATTTTGACTTTCATGCCTAAAAAACAAAAATGTAGGTCACTAGGTTTCATCTTAGAAAGTCGAGTTCAAATATGGTTCATCTCGGATGGAAAACTAGGTCACCAGGTCAAATAAAAAAAATCTTTAATCTTCATGAGACTACGGTTTTCATTTGAGCTTTATGAAACTTTGTCAGAACGACGGCTGGGTTGATGTAGTATAGAGTTCGAATATTGGTTATCACAGGCCAAAAACTAGCTCACCCAAGGTCAAATCTGATGGAAACCTTGTCCTTTCTGCATACGTTTTGTCATTTGGATCAATGCTAACTGTTTGCAATATATAGTCATCATGATCCTTTTGATTTATATACACTAAAATAAGGAAATATCAAAAGCTTCTTATCCAAACTTGTACGGCATAGACCTTAGGCATTTAATATGTAGCATAGCCTATTTGTATTCTACCACGATTGTACAAATTATGCTCCTGGCCACAACATTGGCTGGATCCGGGTGGTGATTCTTTTAATAGACTTACATGGGAAGTTGAGAGGTCTAAAATTTAAATATTTTGTATGTAGCATTTTTTAGAAGTCCTCTATGACGGCTGTTCTATTAATGCCTTTGGGGTCGAAAATGTCCCAGCCCTTTTGGCCTGCACTCTTGCTTTTGAAACTACATTAATACGATAGGGCCATGTGTTAAGCTTTGCAAAACGCTTAGATCGGTTGACCTACTTTCTCGTGTTCTGAAGGTACGTTAAAACATTCGGACCATGTGATTTTCAAACATTTTTCAATATTTAAACCTAAATGACATTGAATTTGATACTTTCAACTTTTGTTTCTGAAGCTATCGTCATGAAATTAGGACTATGTGTATAGTTTTATGTGTTTCATTCAAACAACACGTACACTTAACTTAGCCTAAAAAACTTAACTATCGCTGAAATGTCATTTCACGTTATGCCATACTGTTTTGACCTTGTATAATTGCCAATGTTACCCAGATGAACGAGATAGGGCCACAAAAACCCATTTGACTATACCAGTGAACAGGTTTGCTTATGAGTACTAAAAAATTTGTAATATAATTACAAAGCAATTAACACTTACATTTACGTTACACAGAAGCTAATATAACATTACTACTATGTGAAAATTAATAATGTTTTAGATACTTTCCTAAGGTGTATTTTATGCATTTTATAAACAAAACTTCAACGTTTAAATATTTGACAATGATGCTATAAAAGCATTTCATAAATGCAAAACAAAAAATATAAACATTAACTTATAGCAAGTCGGTATTTTGTAAGACAATTTCCCTTTTTCTTAAGAAAAATATAATTTCCAACTTCCAACAACATTTATTATTTGAAAGGTTTACTTTTCAATATCAAAACAATCTAATTAAAAGAAAAAACTATTTAAATGCATGCATATATTAAAGACACTTCTTGATTCTTTGACAGCTGAAACCATGAATTTCACAGCAACAGAAACGACAAGTGTTGTGTCAAGTGCTGCAACAAGTACTACAGCTGGACCAACAAGTACAACTACTACAGCTGCACCAACAAATACAACTACTACAGCTGCACGAACAAGCACAACTACTACAGCTGCACGAACAAGTAAAACTACTACAGCTGCACCAACAAATACAACTACAACAGCTGCACCAACAAATACAACTACTACAGCTGCACCAACAAATACAACTACTACAGCTGCACGAACAAGTACAACTACTACAGCTGCACCAACAAATACAACTACTACAGCTGGACCAACAAATACAACTACAACAGCTGCACCAACAAATACAACTACAACAGCCGCACTAACAAATACAACTACGACAGCTGCACCAACAAATGCAACTACTACCGCTGCACCAACAAGTACAACTACTACAGCTGCACCAACAAATACAACTACAACAGCTGCACCAACAAATACAACTACAACAGCTGCACCAACAAATACAACTACTACAGCTGGACCAACAAATACAACTACTACAGCTGGACCAACAAATACAACTACTACAGCTGCACGAACAAGTACAACTACTACAGCTGCACCAACAAATACAACTACTATAGCTGGACGAACAAATACAACTACAACAGCTGCACCAACAAATACAACTACTACAGCTGCACGAACAAGTACAACTACTACAGCTGCACCAACAAATACAACTACTACAG
>JAFMSR010000016.1:42125844-42182139 GCA_022818135.1 Saxidomus purpurata
ACTACAGCTGCTCCTACAACAACGTCAACAACAGCTGCGCCAACTACAACTAGCACTACAGCTGCTCCTACAACAACGTCAACAACAGCTGCGCCAACTACAACTAGCACTACAGCTGCTGCTACAACAACGTCAACAACAGCTGCACCAACTACAACTAGCACTACAGCTGCTCCCTCAACAACGTCAACAACAGCTGCGCCAACTACAACTAGCACTACAGCTGCTCCCACAACAACGTCAACAACAGCTGCGCCAACTACAACTAGCACTACAGCTGCTCCCACAACAACGTCAACAACAGCTGCGCAAACTACAACTAGCACTACAGCTGCTCCCACAACAACGTCAACAACAGCTGCGCCAACTACAACTAGCACTACAGCTGCTCCCACAACAACGTCAACAACAGTTGCGCCAACTACAACTAGAACTACAGCTGCTACCACAACAACGTCAACAACAGCTGCGCCAACTACAACAAGCACTACAGCTGCTCCTACAACAACGTCAACTACAGCTGCACCAACAACAACTAGCACTACAGCTGCTCCCACAACAACGTCAACTACAGCCGCTCCAACAAGTACAAGTACTACAACTAGCACTACAGCTGCTCCTACAACAACGTCAACTACTGCCGCTCCAACTACGACTAGCACTACAGCTGCTCCTACAACAACGTCAACAACAGCTGCGCCAACTACAACAAGCACTACAGCTGCTCCTACAACAACGTCAACAACAGCTGCGCCAACTACAACTAGCACTACAGCTGCTCCTACAACAACGTCAACAACAGCTGCGCCAACTACAACTAGCACTACAGCTGCTCCCACAACAACGTCAACTACAGCCGCTCTAACAAGTACAAGTACTACAGGTGCACCAACTACAACTAGCACTACAGCTGCTCCCACAACAACGTCAACAACAGCTGCGCCAACTACAACTAGCACTACAGCTGCTCCTACAACAACGTCAACAACAGCTGCGCCAACTACAACAAGCACTACAGCTGCTCCTACAACAACGTCAACAACAGCTGCGCCAACTACAACAAGCACTACAGCTGCTCCTACAACAATATCAACTACAGCCGCTCTAACAAGTACAAGTACTACAGCTGCACCAACTACAACTAGCACTACAGCTGCACCAACTACAACGTCGACAACAGCTGCGCCAACTACAACTAGCACTACAGCCGCTCCCACAACAACGTCAACAACAGCTGCGCCAACTACAACTAGCACTACAGCTGCTCCCACAACAACGTCAACAACAGCTGCGCCAACTACAACTAGCACTACAGCTGCTCCTACAACAACGTCAACAACAGCTGCGCCAACTACAACAAGCACTACAGCTGCTCCTACAACAACGTCAACTACAGCTGCACCAGCTACAACTAGCACTACAGCTGCTCCCACAACAACGTCAACTACAGCCGCTCCAACAAGTACAAGTACTACAGCTGCGCCAACTACAACTAGCACTACAGCTGCTCCTACAACAACGTCAACTACTGCCGCTCCAACTACGACTAGCACTACAGCTGCTCCTACAACGACGTCAACAACAGCTGCGCCAACTACAACAAGCACTGCAGCTGCTCCTACAACAACGTCAACAACAGCTGCGCCAACTACAACTAGCACTACAGCTGCTCCTACAACAACTTCAACAACAGCTGCGCCAACTACAACTAGCACTACAGCTGCTGCTACAACAACGTCAACAACAGCTGTACCAACTACAACTAGCACTACAGCTGCTCCTACAACAACGTCAACAACAGCTGCGCCAACTACAACTAGCACTACAGCTGCTCCTACAACAACGTCAACTACAGCTGCGCCAACTACAACAAGCACTACAGCTGCTCCTACAACAACGTCAACTACAGCCGCTCTAACAAGTACAAGTACTACAGCTGCACCAACTACAACTAGCACTACAGCTGCTCCTACAACAACGTCAACAACAGCCGCTCCAACTACAACTAGCACTACAGGTCCTCCTACAACAACGTCAACAACAGCCGCGCAAACTACAACTAGCACTACAGCTGCTCCTACAACAACGTCAACAACAGCCGCGCCAACTACAACTAGCACTACAGCTGCTCCTACAACAACGTCAACAACAGCCGCGCCAACTACAACTAGCACTACAGCTGCTCCTACAACAACGTCAACAACAGCCGCGCCAACTACAACTAGCACTACAGCTGCTCCTACAACAACGTCAACAACAGCTGCGCCAACTACAACTAGCACTACAGCTGCTCCCACAACAACGTCAACTACAGCCGCTCTAACAAGTACAAGTACTACAGGTGCACCAACTACAACTAGCACTACAGCTGCTCCTACAACAACGTCAACAACAGCTGCTCAAACAAGTACAAGTACTACAGCTGCTCCAACTACAACTAGCACTACAGCTGCTCCTACAACAACGTCAACTACAGCCGCTCTAACAAGTACAAGTACTACAGCTGCACCAACTACAACTAGCACTACATCTGCTCCCACAACAACGTCAACAACAGCTGCGCCAACTACAACTAGCACTACAGCTGCTCCTACAACAACGTCAACAACAGCTGCGCCAACTACAACTAGCACTACTGCTGCTCCTACAACAACGTCAACAATAGCCGCGCCAACTACAACAAGCACTACAGCTGTTCCTACAACAACATCAACTACAGCCGCTCTAACAAGTACAAGTACTACAGCTGCACCAACTACAACTAGCACTACAGCTGCTCCTACAACAACGTCAACAACAGCCGCTCCAACTACAACTAGCACTACAGGTCCTCCTACAACAACGTCAACAACAGCCGCGCCAACTACAACTAGCACTACAGCTGCTCCTACAACAACGTCAACAACAGCCGCGCCAACTACAAGTAGCACTACAGCTGCTCCTACAACAATGTCAACAACAGCCGCGCCAACTACAACTAGCACTACAGCTGCTCCTACAACAACGTCACCAACAGCCGCGCCAACTACAACTAGCACTACAGCTGCTCCTACAACAACGTCAACAACAGCCGCGCCAACTACAACTAGCACTACAGCTGCTCCCACAACAACGTCAACTACAGCCGCTCTAACAAGTACAAGTACTACAGGTGCACCAACTACAACTAGCACTACAGCTGCTCCTACAACAACGTCAACAACAGCTGCTCCAACAAGTACAAGTACTACAGCTGCACCAACTACAACTAGTACTACAGCTGCTCCTACAACAACGTCAACTACAGCCGCTGTAACAAGTACAAGTACTAGAGCTGCACCAACTACAACTAGCACTACAGCTGCTCCCACAACAACGTCAACAACAGCTGCGCCAACTACAACTAGCACTACAGCTGCTCCTACAACAACGTCAACAACAGCTGCGCCAACTACAACTAGCACTACAGCTGCTCCTACAACAACGTCAACAATAGCCGCGCCAACTACAACAAGCACTACAGCTGCTCCTACAACAACATTAACTACAGCCGCTCTAACAAGTACAAGTACTACAGCTGCACCAACTACAACTAGCACTACAGCTGCTCCTACAACAACGTCAACAACAGCCGCTCCAACAAGTACAAGTACTACAGCTGCACCAACTACAACTAGCACTACAGCTGCTCCCACAACAACGTCAACAACAGCTGCGCCAACTACAACTAGCACTACAGCTGCTCCCACAACAACGTCAACAACAGCTGCGCCAACTACAACTAGCACTACAGCTGCACCAACTACAACGTCAACAACAGCTGCGCCAATTACAACTAGCACTACAGCTGCTCCCACAACAACGTCAACAACAGCTGCGCCAACTACAACTAGCACTACAGCTGCTCCTACAACAACGTCAACTACAGCTGCGCCAACTACAACAAGCACTACAGCTGCTCCTACAACAATATCAACTACAGCCGCTCTAACAAGTACAAGTACTACAGCTGCACCAACTACAACTAGCACTACAGCTGCACCAACTACAACGTCAACAACAGCTGCGCCAACTACAACTAGCACTACAGCCGCTCCCACAACAACGTCAACAACAGCTGCGCCAACTACAACTAGCACTACAGCTGCTCCCACAACAACGTCAACAACAGCTGCGCCAACTACAACTAGCACTACAGCTGCTCCTACAACAACGTCAACAACAGCTGCGCCAACTACAACAAGCACTACAGCTGCTCCTACAACAACGTCAACTACAGCTGCACCAGCTACAACTAGCACTACAGCTGCTCCCACAACAACGTCAACTACAGCCGCTCCAACAAGTACAAGTACTACAGCTGCGCCAACTACAACTAGCACTACAGCTGCTCCTACAACAACGTCAACTACTGCCGCCCCAACTACGACTAGCACTACAGCTGCTCCTACAACGACGTCAACAACAGCTCCGCCAACTACAACAAGCACTGCAGCTGCTCCTACAACAACGTCAACAACAGTTGCGCCAACTACAACTAGCACTACAGCTGCTCCTACAACAACTTCAACAACAGCTGCGCCAACTACAACTAGCACTGCAGCTGCTGCTACAACAACGTCAACAACAGCTGTACCAACTACAACTAGCACTACAGCTGCTCCTACAACAACGTCAACAACAGCTGCGCCAACTACAACTAGCACTACAGCTGCTCCTACAACAACGTCAACTACAGCTGCGCCAACTACAACAAGCACTACAGCTGCTCCTACAACAACGTCAACTACAGCCGCTCTAACAAGTACAAGTACTACAGCTGCACCAACTACAACTAGCACTACAGCTGCTCCTACAAGAACGTCAACAACAGCCGCTCCAACTACAACTAGCACTACAGGTCCTCCTACAACAACGTCAACAACAGCCGCGCAAACTACAACTAGCACTACAGCTGCTCCTACAACAACGTCAACAACAGCCGCGCCAACTACAACTAGCACTACAGCTGCTCCTACAACAACGTCAACAACAGCCGCGCCAACTACAACTAGCACTACAGCTGCTCCTACAACAACGTCAACAACAGCCGCGCCAACTACAACTAGCACTACAGCTGCTCCTACAACAACGTCAACAACAGCTGCGCCAACTACAACTAGCACTACAGCTGCTCCCACAACAACGTCAACTACAGCCGCTCTAACAAGTACAAGTACTACAGGTGCACCAACTACAACTAGCACTACAGCTGCTCCTACAACAACGTCAACAACAGCCGCTCCAACAAGTACAAGTACTACAGCTGCTCCAACTACAACTAGCACTACAGCTGCTCCTACAACAACGTCAACTACAGCCGCTCTAACAAGTACAAGTACTACAGCTGCACCAACTACAACTAGCACTACAGCTGCTCCCACAACAACGTCAACAACAGCTGCGCCAACTACAACTAGCACTACAGCTGCTCCTACAACAACGTCAACAACAGCTGCGCCAACTACAACTAGCACTACTGCTGCTCCTACAACAACGTCAACAATAGCCGCGCCAACTACAACAAGCACTACAGCTGTTCCTACAACAACATCAACTACAGCCGCTCTAACAAGTACAAGTACTACAGCTGCACCAACTACAACTAGCACTACAGCTGCTCCTACAACAACGTCAACAACAGCCGCTCCAACTACAACTAGCACTACAGGTCCTCCTACAACAACGTCAACAACAGCCGCGCCAACTACAACTAGCACTACAGCTGCTCCTACAACAACGTCAACAACAGCCGCGCCAACTACAAGTAGCACTACAGCTGCTCCTACAACAATGTCAACAACAGCCGCGCCAACTACAACTAGCACTACAGCTGCTCCTACAACAACGTCACCAACAGCCGCGCCAACTACAACTAACACTACAGCTGCTCCTACAACAACGTCAACAACAGCCGCGCCACCTACAACTAGCACTACAGCTGCTCCCACAACAACGTCAACTACAGCCGCTCTAACAAGTACAAGTACTACAGGTGCACCAACTACAACTAGCACTACAGCTGCTCCTACAACAACGTCAACAACAGCTGCTCCAACAAGTACAAGTACTACAGCTGCACCAACTACAACTAGTACTACAGCTGCTCCTACAACAACGTCAACTACAGCCGCTGTAACAAGTACAAGTACTAGAGCTGCACCAACTACAACTAGCACTACAGCTGCTCCCACAACAACGTCAACAACAGCTGCGCCAACTACAACTAGCACTACAGCTGCTCCTACAACAACGTCAACAACAGCTGCGCCAACTACAACTAGCACTACAGCTGCTCCTACAACAACGTCAACAATAGCCGCGCCAACTACAACAAGCACTACAGCTGCTCCTACAACAACATTAACTACAGCCGCTCTAACAAGTACAAGTACTACAGCTGCACCAACTACAACTAGCACTACAGCTGCTCCTACAACAACGTCAACAACAGCCGCTCCAACAAGTACAAGTACTACAGCTGCACCAACTACAACTAGCACTACAGCTGCTCCCACAACAACGTCAACAACAGCTGCGCCAACTACAACTAGCACTACAGCTGCTCCCACAACAACGTCAACAACAGCTGCGCCAACTACAACTAGCACTACAGCTGCACCAACTACAACGTCAACAACAGCTGCGCCAATTACAACTAGCACTACAGCTGCTCCCACAACAACGTCAACAACAGCTGCGCCAACTACAACTAGCACTACAGCTGCTCCCACAACAACGTCAACAACAGCTGCGCCAACTACAACTAGCACTACAGCTGCTCCCACAACAACGTCAACAACAGCTGCGCCAACTACAACTAGCACTACAGCTGCTCCAACAACAACGTCAACAACAGCTGCGCCAACTACAACTAGCACTACAGCTGCTCCTACAACAACGTCAACTACAGCTGCGCCAACAACAACAAGCACTACAGCTGCTCCTACAACAACGTCAACTACAGCCGCTCTAACAAGTACAAGTACTACAGCTGCACCAACTACAACTAGCACTACAGCTGCTCCTACAACAACGTCAACTACAGCCGCTCCAACTACAACTAGTACTACAGCTGCTCCTACAACAACGTCAACAACAGCTGCGCCAACTACAACTAGCACTACAGCTGCTCCTACAACAACGTCAACAACAGCTGCGCCAACTACAACTAGCACTACAGCTGCTCCCACAACAACGTCAACAACAGCTGCGCCAACTACAACTAGCACTACAGCTGCTCCCACAACAACGTCAACAACAGCTGCGCCAACTACAACTAGCACTACAGCTGCTCCCACAACAACGTCAACAACAGCTGCACCAACTACAACGAGCACTACAGCTGCTCCTACAACAACGTCAACAACAGCTGCGCCAACTACAACAAGCACTACAGCTGCTCCTACAACAACGTCAACTATAGCCGCTCTAACAAGTACAAGTACTACAGCTGCACCAACTACAACTAGCACTACAGCTGCTCCTACAACAACGTCAACAACAGCTGCGCCAACTACAACTAGCACTACAGCTGCTCCTACAACAACGTCAACAACAGCTGCACCAACTACAACTAGCACTACAGCTGCTCCCACAACAACGTCAACTACAGCCGCTCTAACAAGTACAAGTACTACAGGTGCACCAACTACAACTAGCACTACAGCTGCTCCTACAACAACGTCAACAACAGCCGCTCCAAAAAGTACAAGTACTACAGCTGCACCAACTACAACTAGCACTACAGCTGCTCCTACAACAACGTCAACTACAGCCGCTCCAACAAGTACAAGTAGTACAGCTGCACCAACTACAACTAGCACTACAGCTGCTCCCACAACAACGTCAACAACAGTTGCGCCAACTACAACTAGCATTACAGCTGCTCCTACAACAACGTCAACAACAGCTGCACCAACTACAACTAGCACTACAGCTGCACCAACTACAACGTCAACAACAGCTGCGGCAACTACAACTAGCACTACAGCTGCTCCCACAACAACGTCAACAACAGCTGCGCCAACTACAACTAGCACAACAGCTGCTCCCACAACAACGTCAACAACAGCTGCGCCAACTACAACTAGCACTACAGCTGCTCCCACAACAACGTCAACAACAGCTGCGCCAACTACAACTAGCTCTACAGCTGCTCCAACAACAACGTCAACAACAGCTGCGCCAACTACAACTAGCACTACAGCTGGTACTACAACAACGTCAACTACAGCTGCGCCAACAACAGCAAGCACTACAGCTGCTCCTACAACAACGTCAACTACAGCCGCTCCAACAAGTACAAGTACTACAGCTGCACCAACTACAACTAGCACTACAGCTGCTTCTACAACAACATCAAGTACAGCCGCGCCAACAAGTACAAGTACTACAGCTGCACCAACTACAACTAGCACTACAGCTGCTCCTACAACAACGTCAACAACAGCTGCGCCAACTACAACTAGCACTACAGCTGCTCCTACAACAACGTCAACAACAGCTGCGCCAACTACAACTAGCACTACAGCTGCTCCTACAACAACGTCAACAACAGCTGCGCCAACTACAACTAGCACTACAGCTGCTCCAACAACAACGTCAACAACAGCTGCGCCAACTACAACTAGCACTACAGCTGCTCCTACAACAACGTCAACAACAGCTGCGCCAACTACAACAAGCACTACAGCTGCTCCTACAACAACGTCAACTACAGCCGCTCTAACAAGTACAAGTACTACAGCTGCACCAACTACAACTAGTACTACAGCTGCTCCTATAACAACGTCAACAACAGACGCTCCAACAAGTACAAGTACTACAGCTGCGCCAACTACAACTAGCACTACAGCTGCTCCTACAACAACGTCAACTACAGCCGCTCTAACAAGTACAAGCACTACAGCTGCACCAACTACAACTAGCACTACAACTGCTCCCACAACAACGTCAACAACAGCTGTGCCAACTACAACTAGCACTACAGCTGCTCCCACAACAACGTCAACAACAGCTGCGCCAACTACAACTAGCACTACAGCTGCTCCCACAACAACGTCAACAACAGATGCGCCAACTACAACTAGCACTACAGCTGCTCCCACAACAACGTCAACAACAGCTGCGCCAACTACAACTAGCACTACAGCTGCTCCCACAACAACGTCAACAACAGCTGCGCCAACTACAACTAGCACTACAGCTGCTCCCAGAACAACGTCAACAACAGCTGCGCCAACAAGTACAAGTAGTACAGCTGCACCAACTACAACTAGCACTACAGCTGCTCCCACAACAACGTCAACAACAGTTGCGCCAACTACAACTAGCACTACAGCTGCTCCTACAACAACGTCAACAACAGCTGCGCCAACAAGTACAAGTACTACAGCTGCGCCAACTACAACTAGCACTACAGCTGCTCCTACAACAACGTCAACTACAGCCGCTCCAACAAGTACAAGTAGTACAGCTGCACCAACTACAACTAGCACTACAGCTGCTCCCACAACAACGTCAACAACAGTTGCGCCAACTACAACTAGCACTACAGCTGCTCCTACAACAACGTCAACAACAGCTGCACCAACTACAACTAGCACTACAGCTGCACCAACTACAACGTCAACAACAGCTGCGGCAACTACAACTAGCACTACAGCTGCTCCCACAACAACGTCAACAACAGCTGCGCCAACTACAACTAGCACTACAGCTGCTCCCACAACAACGTCAACAACAGCTGCGCCAACTACAACTAGCACTACAGCTGCTCCCACAACAACGTCAACAACAGCTGCGCCAACTGCAAGTAGCTCTACAGCTGCTCCAACAACAACGTCAACAACAGCTGCGCCAACTACAACTAGCACTACAGCTGGTACTACAACAACGTCAACTACAGCTGCGCCAACAATAGCAAGCACTACAGGTGCTCCTACAACAACGTCAACTACAGCCGCTCCAACAAGTACAAGTACTACAGCTGCACCAACTACAACTAGCACTACAGCTGCTTCTACAACAACATCAACTACAGCCGCGCCAACAAGTACAAGTACTACAGCTGCACCAACTACAACTAGCACCACAGCTGCTCCTACAACAACGTCAACAACAGCTGCGCCAACTACAACTAGCACTACAGCTGCTCCTACAACAACGTCAACAACAGCTGCGCCAACTACAACTAGCACTACAGCTGCTCCTACAACAACGTCAACAACAGCTGCGCCAACTACAACTAGCACTACAGCTGCTCCTACAACAACGTCAACAACAGCTGCGCCAACTACAACTAGCACTACAGCTGCTCCTACAACAACGTCAACAACAGCTGAGCCAACTACAACAAGCACTACAGCTGCTCCTACAACAACGTCAACTACAGCCGCTCTAACAAGTACAAGTACTACAGCTGCACCAACTACAACTAGTACTACAGCTGCTCCTATAACAACGTCAACAACAGACGCTCCAACAAGTACAAGTACTACAGCTGCGCCAACTACAACTAGCACTACAGCTGCTCCTACAACAACGTCAACTACAGCCGCTCTACAAAGTACAAGCACTACAGCTGCACCAACTACAACTAGCACTACAGCTGCTCCCACAACAACGTCAACAACAGATGCGCCAACTACAACTAGCACTACAGCTGCTCACACAACAACGTCAACAACAGCTGCGCCAACTACAACTAGCACTACAGCTGCTCCCACAACAACGTCAACAACAGCTGCGCCAACTACAACTAGCACTACAGCTGCTCCCACAACAACGTCAACAACAGCTGCGCCAACTACAACTAGCACTACAGCTGCTCCCACAACGTCAACAACAGCTGCGCCAACTACAACCAGCACTACAGCTGCTCCTACAACAACGTCAACAACAGCTGCGGCAACTACAACTAGCACTACAGCTGCTGCTACAACAACGTCAACAACAGCTGCGCCAACTACAACTAGCACTACAGCAGCTCCTACAACAACGTCAACAACAGCTGCGCCAACTACAACTAGCACTACAGCTGCTCCTACAACAACGTCAACAACAGCTGCGCCAACTACAACAAGCACTACAGGTGCTCCTACAACAACGTCAACTACAGCCGCTCTAACAAGTGCAAGTACTACAGCTGCACCAACTACAACTAGCACTACAGCTGCTCCCACAACAACGTCAACAACAGCTGCGCCAACTACAACTAGCACTACAGCTGCTCCCACAACAACGTCAACAACAGCTGCGCCAACTACAACTAGCACTACAGCTGCTCCCACAACAACGTCAACAACAGCTGCGCCAACTACAACTAGCACTACAGCTGCTCCCACAACAACGTCAACAACAGCTGCGCCAACTACAACAAGCACTACAGCTGCTCCCACAACAACGTCAACAACAGCTGCGCCAACTACAACTAGCACTACAGCTGCTCCCACAACAACGTCAACAACAGCTGCGCCAACTACAACTAGCACTACAGCTGCTCCCACAACAACGTCAACTACAGCCGCTCCAACAAGTACAAGTACTACAGCTGCGCCAACTACAACTAGCACTACAGCTGCTCCTAAAACAACGTCAACTACAGCCGCTCCAACAAGTACAAGTACTACTGCCGCTCCAACTACAACTAGCACTACAGCTACGCCTACAACAACGTCAACTACAGCCGCTCCAACAAGTACAAGTACTACTGCCGTTCCAACTACAACTAGCACTACAGCTGCTTCTACAACAACGTCAACAACAGCTGCGCCAACTATAACTAGCACTACAGCTGCTCCTACAACAACGTCAACAACAGCTGCGCCAACTACAACTAGCACTACAGCTGCTCCTACAACAACGTCAACAACAGCTGCACCAACTACAACTAGCACTACAGCTGCTCCCACAACAACGTCAACTACAGCCGCTCTAACAAGTACAAGTACTACAGGTGCACCAACTACAACTAGCACTACAGCTGCTCCTACAACAACGTCAACAACAGCCGCTCCAAAAAGTACAAGTACTACAGCTGCGCCAACTACAACTAGCACTACAGCTGCTCCTACAACAACGTCAACTACAGCCGCTCCAACAATTACAAGTACTACAGCTGCACCAACTACAACTAGCACTACAGCTGCTCCTACAACAACGTCAACTACAGCCGCTCCAACAAGTACAAGTACTACAGCTGCGCCAACTACAAGTAGCACTACAGCTGCTCCTACAACAACGTCAACTACATCCGCTCCAACAAGTACAAGTACTACTGCCGTTCCAACTACAACTAGCACTACAGCTGCTCCTACAACAACGTCAACTACAGCCGCTCCAACAAGTACAAGTACTACAGCTGCACCAACAACAACTAGCACTACAGCTGCTCCTATAACAACGTCAAGTACAGCCGCGCCAACCAGAACTAGCACTACTGCTGCTCCCACAACAACGTCAAGTACAGCCGCGACAACTACAACTAGCACTACAGCTGCTCCCACAACAACGTCAATTACAGCTGCACCAACTACAACTAGCACTATAGCTGCTCCTACAACAACGTCAACTACAGCCGCTCCAATAAGTACAAGTACTACAGCTGCTCCCACAACAACGTCAACTACAGCCGCTCCAACAAGTACAAGTACCACAGCTGCGCCAACTACATCTAGCACTACAGCTGTTCCTACAACAACGTCAACTACAGCCGCTCCAACAAGTACAAGTACTACAGCTGCACCAACTACAAATAGCACTACAGCTGCTCCTACAACAACGTCAACTACAGCCGCTCCAACAAGTACAAGTACTACAGCTGCACCAACTACAACTAGCACTACCGCTGCTCCTACAACAACGTCAACTACAGCCGCTCCAACAAGTACAAGTACTGCAGCCGCGCCAACTACAACTAGCACTACAGCTGCTCCTACAACAACGTCAACTACAGCCGCTCCAACAAGTACAACAGCTGCTCCCACAACAACGTCAACTACAGCCGTTCCAACAAGTACAAGTACTACAGCTGCGCCAACTACAACTAGCACTACAGCTGCTCCTACAACAACGTCAACTACAGCCGCTCCAACCAGTACAAGTCCTACAGCTGCGTCAACTACAACTAGCACTATAGCTGCTCCTACAACAACGTCAACTACAGCCGCTCTAACAAGTACAAGTACTACAGCTGCACCAACTACAACTAGCACTACAACTGCTCCCACAACAACGTCAAGTACAGCTGCACCAACTACAACTAGCACTACAGCTGCTCCTACAACAGCGTCAACTACAGCTGCGCCAACTACAACTAGCACTACAGCTGCTCCCACAACAACTTCAACTACAGCCGCTCCAACAAGTACAAGTACTACAGCTGCAGCAACTACAACTAGCACTACAGCTGCTCCTACAACAACGTCAACTACAGCCGCTCCAACAAGTACAAGTACTACAGCTGCACCAACTACAACTAGCACTACAGCTGCACCTACAACAACGTCAACTACAGCTGCGCCAACTACAACTAGCACTACAGCTGCTCCCACAACAACTTCAACTACAGCCGCTCCAACAAGTACAAGCACTACAGCTGCAGCAACTACAACTAGCACTACAGCTGCTCCTAGAACAACGTCAACTACAGCCGCTGCAACAAGTACAAATACTACATCTGCACCAACTACAACTAGCACTACAGCTGCTCCTACAACAACGTCAACTACAGCAGCTCCAACAATTACAAGTACTACAGCTGCACCAACTACAACTAGCACTACAGCTGCTCCTACAACAACGTCAACTACAGCCGCTCCAACAAGTACAAGTACTACAGCTGCGCCAACTACAAGTAGCACTACAGCTGCTCCTACAACAACGTCAACTACATCCGCTCCAACAAGTACAAGTACTACTGCCGTTCCAACTACAACTAGCACTACAGCTGCTCCTACAACAACGTCAACTACAGCCGCTCCAACAAGTACAAGTACTACAGCTGCACCAACAACAACTAGCACTACAGCTGCTCCTATAACAACGTCAAGTACAGCCGCGCCAACCAGAACTAGCACTACAGCTGCTCCCACAACAACGTCAAGTACAGCCGCGACAACTACAACTAGCACTACAGCTGCTCCCACAACAACGTCAAGTACAGCTGCACCAACTACAACTAGCACTACAGCTGCTCCTACAACAACGTCAACTACAGCCGCTCCAATAAGTACAAGTACTACAGCTGCTCCCACAACAACGTCAACTACAGCCGCTCCAACAAGTACAAGTACCACAGCTGCGCCAACTACATCTAGCACTACAGCTGTTCCTACAACAACGTCAACTACAGCCGCTCCAACAAGTACAAGTACTACAGCTGCACCAACTACAAATAGCACTACAGCTGCTCCTACAACAACGTCAACTACAGCCGCTCCAACAAGTACAAGTACTACAGCTGCACCAACTACAACTAGAACTACCGCTGCTCCTACAACAACGTCAACTACAGCCGCTCCAACAAGTACAAGTACTACAGCCGCGCCAACTACAACTAGCACTACAGCTGCTCCTACAACAACGTCAACTACAGCCGCTCCAACAAGTACAATAGCTGCTCCCACAACAAAGTCAACTACAGCCGCTCCAACAAGTACAAGTACTACAGCTGCGCCAACTACAACTAGCACTACAGCTGCTCCTACAACAACGTCAACTACAGCCGCTCCAACCAGTACAAGTCCTACAGCTGCGTCAACTACAACTAGCACTATAGCTGCTCCTACAACAACGTCAACTACAGCCGCTCTAACAAGTACAAGTACTACAGCTGCACCAACTACAACTAGCACTACAACTGCTCCCACAACAACGTCAAGTACAGCTGCACCAACTACAACTAGCACTACAGCTGCTCCTACAACAGCGTCAACTACAGCTGCGCCAACTACAACTAGCACTACAGCTGCTCCCACAACAACTTCAACTACAGCCGCTCCAACAAGTACAAGTACTACAGCTGCAGCAACTACAACTAGCACTACAGCTGCTCCTACAACAACGTCAACTACAGCCGCTCCAACAAGTACAAGTACTACAGCTGCACCAACTACAACTAGCACTACAGCTGCACCTACAACAACGTCAACTACAGCTGCGCCAACTACAACTAGCACTACAGCTGCTCCCACAACAACTTCAACTACAGCCGCTCCAACAAGAACAAGTACTACAGCTGCAGCAACTACAACTAGCACTACAGCTGCTCCTACAACAACGTCAACTACAGCCGCTTTAAGAAGTACAAGTACTACAGCTGCACCAACTACAACTAGCACTACAGCTGCTCCTACCACAACGTCAACTACAGCCGCTCCAACAAGTACAAGTACAACAGCTGCGCCAGCTACAACTAGCACTACAGCTGCTCCTACCACAACGTCAAGTACAGCCGCTGCAACAAGTACAAATACTACATCTGCACCAACTACAACTAGCACTACAGCTGCTCCTACAACAACGTCAACTACAGCCGCTCCAACAAGTACAAGTAGTACAGCTGCACCAACTACAACTAGCACTACAGCTGCTCCCACAACAACTTCAATTACAGCTGCGCTAAGTACAACTAGCACTACAGCTGCACCAACAACAACGTCAACTACAGCCGTTCCCACAAGTACAAGTACTATAGCCGCTCCAACAAGTACAAGTACTACAGCTGCACCAACAACAATTAGTACTACAGCTGCTCCCACAACAACGTCAACTACAGCTGCTCAAACAGGTACAAGTACTACAGCTGCACCACCTACAAATACCTCTACGGCCGCTCCCACAACAACGTCAACTACAGCTTCAGCAACAAATACAACTACTACCACTGCACAAACTACAACTAGCATTACGGCTGCTTCAACAACAGCGGGAACTACAGCTTCACCAACAAATACAACTACTACCACTGCACAAACTACAACTAGCACTGCGGCCGCTACAACAACAACGTCAGCTACAGCTGCACCAACAAATACAACTATTACAGCTGCAATAACAACAACTAGCACTACAGCTGATCCTACAACAACGTCAACTGCAGCCGCTCCAACAAGTACAAGTACCACAGCTGCACCAACTACACTTAGCACTACAGATGCTCCAACAACAACGTCAACAACAGCCGCTCCAAGTACTACAGCTGCACCAACTACAACTAGCACTACAGCTGCTCCCACATCAACTTCAACTACAGCTGCGCTAAGTACAACTAGCACTACAGCTGCACCAACAACAACGTCAACTACAGCCGTTCCAACAAGTACAAGTACTATAGCCGCTCCAACAAGTACAAGTACTACAGCTGCACCAACTACAATTAGCACTACAGCTGCTCCCACAACAACGTCAACTACAGCTGCTCAAACAGGTACAAGTACTACAGCTGCACCAGCTACAAATACCTCTACGGCCGCTCTCACAACAACGTCAACTACAGCTTCAGCAACAAATACAACTACTACCACTGCACAAACTACAACTAGCATTACGGCTGCTTCAACAACAGCGGGAACTACAGCTTCACCAACAAATACAACTACTACCACTGCACAAACTACAACTAGCACTGCGGCCGCTACAACAACAACGTCAGCTACAGCTGCACCAACAAATACAACTATTACAGCTGAACCAACTACAACTAGCACTACAGCTGCTCAAACAACAACGTCAGCTACAGCTGCACCAACAAATACAACTATTACAGCTGCAATAACAACAACTAGCACTACAGCTGATCCTACAACAACGTCAACTGCAGCCGCTCCAACAAGTACAAGTACCACAGCTGCACCAACTACACTTAGCACTACAGATGCTCCAACAACAACGTCAACAACAGCCGCTCCAAGTACTACAGCTGCACCAACTACAACTAGCACTACAGCTGCTCCCACAACAACTTCAACTACAGCTGCGCTAAGTACAACTAGCACTACAGCTGCACCAACAACAACGTCAACTACAGCCGTTCCAACAAGTACAAGTACTATAGCCGCTCCAACAAGTACAAGTACTACAGCTGCACCAACTACAATTAGCACTACAGCTGCTCCCACAACAACGTCAACTACAGCTGCTCAAACAGGTACAAGTACTACAGCTGCACCAGCTACAAATACCTCTACGGCCGCTCTCACAACAACGTCAACTACAGCTTCAGCAACAAATACAACTACTACCACTGCACCAACTACAACTAGCTCTACGGCTTCTCTAACAACAGCGGGAACTACAGCTTCACCAACAAATACAACTACTACCACTGCACCAACTACAACTAGCACTACGGCTTTTCCAACAACAGCGGAAACTACAGCTTCACCAACAAATACAACTACTACCACTGCACAAACTACAATTAGCACTACGGCCGCTGCAACAACAACGTCAGGTACAGCTTCACCAACAAATACAACTACTACCACTGCACAAACTACAACTAGCACTACGGCTACTCCAACAACAACGTCAGATACAGGTGCACCAACAAATATAACTACTACTTTTGCACAAACTACAATCAGCACTACGGTTGCTCCAACAACAACTTCAACTACAGCTGCACCAACAAGTACAACTACTACAGTTGCACCAACAAGTACAACTACTACAGTTGCACCAACTACAACCAGCACTACGGCTGCTCCGACAACAACTTCTACTACAGCTTCATCAACAAATACAACTATTACGACTGGACCAACAACAACTAGCACTACGACTGCTCCCACAACAACTGCTACTACAGCTTCACCAACAAGTACAACTACTACAGTTGCACCAACTACACCCAGCACTACAGCTGCTACCACAATAATTTCTACTACAGCTGCACCAACAAGTACAATTACTACTACTGCACCAACTACAACTACCACTACGGCTGTTCCAACAACAACGTCAACTACAGCTGCACCAACAAAAACAACCACTACAGTTGCGCCAACTACAACCAGCACTACAGCTGCTCCAACAACAACGTCAACTATAGCTTCATCAACAAATATAACTACTACCACTGCACCAACTACAACTAGCACTACGGATGCTCCAAAAACAACGTCAACTACAGCTGCACCGACAAATACAACTTCTACCACTGCACCAACTACAACTAGCACTACGGCTGCTCCCACAACAACTTCTACTACAGTTGCACCAACAAAAACAACTACTACAACTGCACCAACTACAACTACCACTACGGCCGTTCCCACAACAACTTCTACTACAGCTGTACCAACAACTTCTACTACAGCCGCTCCAACAAGTACAAGTGCTACAGCTGCTCCCACAACAACGTCAACTATAGCTTCACCAACAAATACAACTACTACCACTGCACCAACTACCACTACGACTACGGCTGCTCCAACAACAACGTCAACTACAGCTCCACAAACAAGTACAACTACTACCACTGCACCAGCTACAACTACCACTAAGGCTGCTCCAACAACAACGTCAACTTCAGCTGCACCAACAAGTACAACTTCTACCACTGCACCAAATACAACTAGCACTACGGCTGCTCCCACAACAACTTCTACTACAGCTGCACCAACAAATACAACTACTACAGCTGCAGCAACTGCAACTAGCACTACAGCTGCTCCTACAACAACGTCAACTACAGCCGCTCCAACAAGTACAAGTACTACAGCTGCACCAACTACAACTAGCACTACAGCTGCACCTACAACAACGTCAACTACAGCTGCGCCAACTACAACTAGCACTACAGCTGCTCCCACAACAACTTCAACTACAGCCGCTCCAACAAGTACAAGTACTACAGCTGCAGCAACTACAACTAGCACTACAGCTGCTCCTACAACAACGTCAACTACAGCCGCTCCAACAAGTACAAGTACTACAGCTGCACCAACTACAACTAGCACTACAGCTGCTCCTACCACAACGTCAACTACAGCCGCTCCAACAAGTACAAGTACAACAGCTGCGCCAGCTACAACTAGCACTACAGCTGCTCCTACCACAACGTCAAGTACAGCCGCTGCAACAAGTACAAATACTACATCTGCACCAACTACAACTAGCACTACAGCTGCTCCTACAACAACGTCAACTACAGCCGCTCCAACAAGTACAAGTACTACAGCTGCACCAACTACAACTAGCACTACAGCTGCTCCCACAACAACTTCAATTACAGCTGCGCTAAGTACAACTAGCACTACAGCTGCACCAACAACAACGTCAACTACAGCCGTTCCCACAAGTACAAGTACTATAGCCGCTCCAACAAGTACAAGTACTACAGCTGCACCAACAACAATTAGTACTACAGCTGCTCCCACAACAACGTCAACTACAGCTGCTCAAACAGGTACAAGTACTACAGCTGCACCACCTACAAATACCTCTACGGCCGCTCCCACAACAACGTCAACTACAGCTTCAGCAACAAATACAACTACTACCACTGCACAAACTACAACTAGCATTACGGCTGCTTCAACAACAGCGGGAACTACAGCTTCACCAACAAATACAACTACTACCACTGCACAAACTACAACTAGCACTACAGCTGCTCAAACAACAACGTCAGCTACAGCTTCACCAACAAATACAACTATTACAGCTGCAATAACAACAACTAGCACTACAGCTGATCCTACAACAACGTCAACTGCAGCCGCTCCAACAAGTACAAGTACCACAGCTGCACCAACTACACTTAGCACTACAGATGCTCCAACAACAACGTCAACAACAGCCGCTCCAAGTACTACAGCTGCACCAACTACAACTAGCACTACAGCTGCTCCCACAACAACTTCAACTACAGCTGCGCTAAGTACAACTAGCACTACAGCTGCACCAACAACAACGTCAACTACAGCCGTTCCAACAAGTACAAGTACTATAGCCGCTCCAACAAGTACAAGTACTACAGCTGCACCAACTACAATTAGCACTACAGCTGCTCCCACAACAACGTCAACTACAGCTGCTCAAACAGGTACAAGTACTACAGCTGCACCAGCTACAAATACCTCTACGGCCTCTCTCACAACAACGTCAACTACAGCTTCAGCAACAAATACAACTACTACCACTGCACAAACTACAACTAGCATTACGGCTGCTTCAACAACAGCGGGAACTACAGCTTCACCAACAAATACAACTACTACCACTGCACAAACTACAACTAGCACTGCGGCCGCTACAACAACAACGTCAGCTACAGCTGCACCAACAAATACAACTATTACAGCTGAACCAACTACAACTAGCACTACAGCTGCTCAAACAACAACGTCAGCTACAGCTGCACCAACAAATACAACTATTACAGCTGCAATAACAACAACTAGCACTACAGCTGATCCTACAACAACGTCAACTGCAGCCGCTCCAACAAGTACAAGTACCACAGCTGCACCAACTACACTTAGCACTACAGATGCTCCAACAACAACGTCAACAACAGCCGCTCCAAGTACTACAGCTGCACCAACTACAACTAGCACTACAGCTGCTCCCACAACAACTTCAACTACAGCTGCGCTAAGTACAACTAGCACTACAGCTGCACCAACAACAACGTCAACTACAGCCGTTCCAACAAGTACAAGTACTATAGCCGCTCCAACAAGTACAAGTACTACAGCTGCACCAACTACAATTAGCACTACAGCTGCTCCCACAACAACGTCAACTACAGCTGCTCAAACAGGTACAAGTACTACAGCTTCACCAGCTACAAATACCTCTACGGCCGCTCTCACAACAACGTCAACTACAGCTTCAGCAACAAATACAACTACTACCACTGCACCAACTACAACTAGCTCTACGGCTTCTCTAACAACAGCGGGAACTACAGCTTCACCAACAAATACAACTACTACCACTGCACCAACTACAACTAGCACTACGGCTTTTCCAACAACAGCGGAAACTACAGCTTCACCAACAAATACAACTACTACCACTGCACAAACTACAATTAGCACTACGGCCGCTGCAACAACAACGTCAGGTACAGCTTCACCAACAAATACAACTACTACCACTGCACAAACTACAACTAGCACTACGGCTACTCCAACAACAACGTCAGCTACAGGTGCACCAACAAATATAACTACTACTTTTGCACAAACTACAATCAGCACTACGGTTGCTCCAACAACAACTTCAACTACAGCTGCACCAACAAGTACAACTACTACA
The DNA here is from genome assembly GCA_022818135.1 of Saxidomus purpurata. Taxonomy (NCBI): domain Eukaryota; kingdom Metazoa; phylum Mollusca; class Bivalvia; order Venerida; family Veneridae; genus Saxidomus; species Saxidomus purpurata. Next base: position 42,147,139 of record JAFMSR010000016.1, read on the forward strand.
GTTGCACCAACAAGTACAACTACTACAGTTGCACCAACTACAACCAGCACTACGGCTGCTCCGACAACAACTTCTACTACAGCTTTATCAACAAATACAACTATTACGACTGGACCAACTACAACTAGCACTACGACTGCTCCCACAACAACTGCTACTACAGCTTCACCAACAAGTACAACTACTACAGTTGCACCAACTACACCCAGCACTACAGCTGCTACCACAATAATTTCTACTACAGCTGCACCAACAAGTACAATTACTACTACTGCACCAACTACAACTACCACTACGGCTGTTCCAACAACAACGTCAACTACAGCTGCACCAACAAAAACAACCACTACAGTTGCGCCAACTACAACCAGCACTACAGCTGCTCCAACAACAACGTCAACTATAGCTTCATCAACAAATATAACTACTACCACTGCACCAACTACAACTAGCACTACGGATGCTCCAAAAACAACGTCAACTACAGCTGCACCGACAAATACAACTTCTACCACTGCACCAACTACAACTAGCACTACGGCTGCTCCCACAACAACTTCTACTACAGTTGCACCAACAAAAACAACTACTACAACTGCACCAACTACAACTACCACTACGGCCGTTCCCACAACAACTTCTACTACAGCTGTACCAACAACTTCTACTACAGCCGCTCCAACAAGTACAAGTGCTACAGCTGCTCCCACAACAACGTCAACTATAGCTTCACCAACAAATACAACTACTACCACTGCACCAACTACCACTACGACTACGGCTGCTCCAACAACAACGTCAACTACAGCTCCACAAACAAGTACAACTACTACCACTGCACCAGCTACAACTACCACTAAGGCTGCTCCAACAACAACGTCAACTTCAGCTGCACCAACAAGTACAACTTCTACCACTGCACCAAATACAACTAGCACTACGGCTGCTCCCACAACAACTTCTACTACAGCTGCACCAACAAATACAACTACTACAGCTGCACCAACTGCAACTACTTCTACGGCCGTTCCCACAACAACTTCTACTACAGCTGTACCAACAAGTAGAACTACTACAGCTGCACCAACTTCAACTAGCACTAGGGCTGCTCCCACAACAGCGTCAACTACAGCCTCACCATCAAGTACAATTACCTCAACTGCCACTACTACAAGAAGCACTACTTCTACATCATCCCCTGTCACAAGAACAGGTATGTTTATGTTGTCTTTATCTGTGTCTTTCCTACCATCAATATTGTTATTATTTACGTTTTTTCAGATTCTGCAGAACATGTTTCTGGAAATCATTATTCCTATCTTTTACTTTGTTCGTTGTTCAGAGAGGCGTCATGCTATTTCTCATATTGAAAGATGTTAATTAGAATGTACGTTACAGAAAGAGTAGATTCTCAATTTTTCACTAGGAAAGTCAGAAAAAGATTTGCGCTGATTTTCTTTACAGCCAATGGAAATAGAAGTGGGATACAGAATCATACATTTTGGTTAAAACTATGCAATATTTATTTCTCAACCAGTATAGATCAATGACACTATAGGTGTATTTCTTAAAATGATGACGGTCACTTTGAGTGTAATATCACACTAAAGTGTCACCCTTACACCATATATCGGGTCAGCAGATCAAAGTTCAGTTTCTCATCTATGAGATACATATTTCCGCGCATTTACCCATGTGAGATAAACGTATCTCACATCGCTTATCTCGCATCGCTGCCGGACTATTTTTAGGTTAATTGTATGCAGACATAAAAATCGAAAAATGACTGTAAAATTGTTATTTTTGAAATAAACATAGGGTTGTTGGTATTCATTTTCTTAGTTAGATCATTTTCTATCCATCTATAGCAGTTTTGAAGTAAAATTCGAGAAAAGTTGATTTTCATTTTTTCATCCCCATCCTGTATTTGCACTTGTGTGAAAATGCAATTTAAACGGTGAGGAAATAAATCTACCATGTCCATTGAGTTGTGGATAAGGAAATCCCACCCTCGGGTTGAGATACGTCCAAAAAACTCGGCAGAGCCTCGTTTTTGGACGTATCTCAACCCTCGGGTGGGATTTCCTTATCCACAACTCATGAACATGTTAGATTCACTTTATCCTGTTACACAAGCTTTGTAAAAGTCGACGGACTAGTTATCCACGTACACAACCAGTTGAAAAAAAGATTAAATAATTTACGTTTTTTTTAATATAATTCTACTTCGCATAGTAGACATAAGCTCCATTGCTAGACATATGCCTCGCTGCTAGACATATAGACATGGATCACGGTGCACAGAACGGAAAACTCTTCAAAGTTGGACAGAAATTGTCTCGCCCTGTTAGATCATTCCAAGATTACAGTGGATACAGTATCAGTGCAGTTTATCCGAAGTTTTAACGAGTGTATTTCATAAAACTGTACCACTGTTGAAGGGACATACCCTATAACTAATGGCAAACTAAATAACCTCCAAAACATAAATAATAGACTCTTTGGAAGTAAATATTACTTAACCAAAAAGTTTCAGCTATGCATTCCCAGTAAGTATCGATAAAATCAGCGGTTTACAAAATGCTGCATTACCGTAAAAACAAAAATAATATCAAACAGGGAATGCCACGTACCAAAAACGCAGCCTCCCCAAAACGAACCCCACAGCACCCAGAAGTGCACACCACCAACACACACACACGCACACACACACGACACACACACACAATCATGTACACACACACATATACACTACCAACACACACTAGCATACAAAGCAAACACACGAGGACAAAACGAACAATTAAAGGAACACAGTGGGGCACCGCCTTGGAACGGTCAGTGGCAAAAACACCACTGGGGAGCTTAAACCGGTTTATGGTGCGCACCCAACCTCACTCTTACCCCCACCATGTTCCAAAGTCACAGGACAGTGTAAACCATTCAATAATCTATGTAGAGTTGTTGCTGTACAATTAATGGGTGGATGCGATTTATTACAGAAAGCCTCTATATTGATTAATTGTGGTAAAATGAGGCATTTTTCGCCATAGGTTCTTCTTTGAAATTGTATTTATTTTTCATTTTACGTCCATTGAACACATAATCTATGTTTCGAGAATATAATCGGCTAGATGTAGGGAGTGCCCCTTTATACGACCATATACTTTTTTTACATATAAGTAAACATCCACAGAACGCCGTCGCTTCAAATAACATGTTGATGTCAGCATAACATTGATGTCTCAGTTAAGATGATAAATTTACTAAGCACTAAAAAAAGTCTGATCCACCTAATTTTGGACCTTAGTTTCTTAGCATCTTTGCAAGTATTTTTCCGTTTTAAAGTATATTTACATCTGGAAATCTAATATATATATCCAGGCATATTTTTTGTTTTGCCATTATTTTTAAAACGTAAGGGTCACGATGCGGAGGGGCGATTATACGCCGCGAATATACGATGGGGACGATGCGAACACGTATATAATAACAAAATTAATGCTAAAATGTACAAAAAATGTTGAAACTCTAGTCAGATTTAGAATAAAATGGATTTACCTAATAATTTCTGCTTTCGAATGATTCCGTTGGACCGTTTCGTAGATCTGATAACAGCGCTAAACATCTTATAAAAATCTTTTGAGCAGTTGTTGAATTTCAGTCAGTGATAAGCAAGAACGTCATTTAATGCATAGATCTACGTCACGAGCAAGTTTCGGAGAATTGAAATGTATGTTATCGTTTTAAGATCAATAGATCTAGAGCTAGGTCATCACTGTCTGAAGGAAAATAAATGGATTTGAAATGGATTATGGAGTGTTCAGGGTTATACTGTGACATGCATGTTGGGCCACTGTTTAAATGAATGCGTGTTTCACTTGCATGTTATGCGACTTCAACATTTTTGTACATTGTAAAATTATAAAAGCATGCTTATGCACCCCGGGTATTCGACTACTTCGAACGCAGATGGATACTACTGACGACAGATGTATATACATGCAGGGGCGTAACTAGGCGTACTCCTGTACGCCCGTGCGTACAAATCGCTTCCGTATTCGAAAAAAATAGCAGGGCTTAAACTTCGAAAACAGTAATAAAGATCAGAGGCTTAGGGGGGTAGGGCACATATATACTGTCTCTGTGGCTTGCCAGAACTCTGTTTTCGAATTTGTGTTTGCCTTGATGCAGGGCCATGGTCGGTTCTGTGCCCCAAAACTTCTTCCATGAAAGGTATTTTTCCAATAAAAATTATTCTGAACCTACATAAAGTGAGGTCCCCAAAAATACTATTTGTAACATATTTGACGTCGTAAGTATTCAATAACAATTCTAATATGCCTACGGTATATTTCTATAGTCAATTCGAGTGCATTAATATGATTAAAGCACTCGGAAAAGTAGGCGGAGTTTCGGACATGGAAGTAGCTCCTTCTGACTTTTCTAATTTACTCCCGCGCAAAAATAGAATATAGAAATGGAAATAATATCAGTATAAATACATCAGTCGCATGAAAAAGATTTGTTTAAGAACCTAAATATTATTTTTGATTGCGTCAAGTAAGCCTTAGAATACCCTCGCCTTGTTTTCCTTAAAAAAGAGCAAAAAATTCAGGATTAACAGTCATACAATGTTTTGATTCCGGGAGACAAAACTATGAATGAAAACGTTTACGTCATCACACTGACGTCATTACTCCACGTTAAAACGTTGTACAGTTCAAATTAACGGTACCCATTTAAATCGATTGGCTGCTTTGTTAGGTTCTGAATCTGACGTCTTCTGCATAATGTTAGTCAGGTATTTCTTTTTATATTTTATCCATTAGATGATTAAACTAAAATAAGTTTGTATAATATAGTTATGTTTGATATCTTTAATGATTGCCCGAAAAGGGGAGTGAATTCCAACAGCTACTACTTATGCTGTTTTACACATTACCGCCGAACTGAAAAAAAGGTCCGTAGTAGTTACGATAGTTTTTTAAAAATCGGCTTCTAAGAATCGAAATAATCTATGTCTTGGAGTGCTTTATCGAAATTGAAGCATTTCCCGTCGGTAATGTGCCTGCGTAATAATTCACTCGGGCTTCGCCCTCGTGAATTATTCCGCCAGGCACATCACCTCCGGGGAATGCTTCAATTTCGATAAAGCACTCCACGCCATAGATTATTTCTTAAATCTATATTTTTGATATATAACTACTGTAGTGTAATAACATTATGACGTAACGTCATTTCGCTGTTAAAGCGCGTCGGCGCTCTTTATAAGAATCTTTTCTAGTAATTGATGCTTTTCTTTGATATATGACAACATTTCAAATATGTCATAAATAGAACATTACATTTGTGGTCATTATATATTGAGCAGAGCCTCGTATTATATCAATCTGAGTAACTCGTTTAATATTTTCGATATAATAATGACCACACATGCGATATCTTCTATGTATCAACTAGCAGGGGAGAAACAACACCAGTTATTGTTTAACCAGTTTATAGGTATGTTTAATAAAAAATAATAAAAATGAAAAAAATAACCTAAAGTTTAAATTTGATAAAATCAGTTATGTTCTAAAATGTACCGTATGTCAGTGAAACATATATAAACATTTAAACTGTTTTGATTTTTTCACCAAAATATGTCGTCAATGTAGCCTTTGGATAGTCACGAAATGCCAGGAAATCGCTTCCTTCTCAAAATTTTTTTTCGGGGGGGCATGCCCCCGAACCCCCCTAGAAAGTGAGTACATCTCAATTCGACTCAGTTACGCCCCTGACATGAACGTCCTGACATGTAAGCTGGAAAATACCTAATATCTTCTCTTCTTTATCACTTTTCACAATGTTTTCGTTCAATATTAGTTTCAATATATTTGTACAAGGCAACGCTCAATTGTTTAGCTGAAAAATGACGGACGTGTTGTTACGATTGCGGAAATCAGACAAGAAATTGCAATTTTTCGGAAATTTAACAAAATTGTAAGAAATCTAAAAATCGAAAGAGTCCAAAACTGCATAAATCGTAAAGCTACACATTTTCTGTAACAGAAAAACATATTTTCGTTTCGCAATGACTGATACAGCAGGTGTAATTGACACTTAAACAAGCATGTGGTTCCTTTTGAGGGTACTTATGACGACAGATGAAAATATTATAGGGTACGTATGAACGCAGACGGTGGATACGTAAAACGCCATACAAACTGCAGATACGTAAAAGATGAAACATTAGTTTTATGATGGGAATACTGTTGATAACTTTATTTTTTGTCTTAAACTGTAAACCTATGTAATAAAAGTTAATTTTAAGTCAAGGCTAAATAGAAAACTTCAGTATCATTATGATTTTTTGTAAAATTCATGATGTACCGGACTTATAACTTTTTGTTACAAAATCATAATACATGTACAAATAGAGGCATCACTCCGCAAAAATATATGTGACTTGCTGCATTTGTATGTATTACGAGAAACAAGTATGAAAAGTGTTAAGTGGATACGTTTGTCGGTTTTGAAGTAATTAAAGTCTTTAATATTAATAACACGTCTTTGATTAACGCAAAAGCTGGGGCGAGTACAACAACCCTACGTCGGGCTAAAAATGTAATTACAAATGTATGTAATATTTTACATTGGCGTTAAATGATCATGTTTGTTTCCGTGGATTATTTGTACTTAACATTGTCTCTTAGTCATTGACTAGTTACATGTATGTGAAACTTGACATCGATATTTTAAAGACTTCATTGTCCCCATTATCAATTCATTCTCTAAACTAGAGATTATCTTTCACGAAAAAAAACATGTCTCCTATTATTCAGCATCATTCAGTAGAATTGAAAATGCATACCACTAAACTGTAACAATCCGATGATATACACAAGTTCAGGCTTCGCACCAATCACTTCTGTGTAGTTTTGTATTTCTGACCAGTGATACAGGATTAGTAGCACAAGCATATTAGAATATGAGACATCAACTTGCAACTTGAAGTTGCAACTTCAATGGAAATCAATGAGTCCGAACATGCCGACGACAATTGTGTTCTAATAGGTTTGGTGGAAATCTGGCCAATGGTAGAGGAAAAGTAGCAAAAACATCATTAAATTTGAAGAATCAATGACCATGCAATGTATATCCCCTGAAAATCACTGAACTGGACGTGCCGGCGATCTTGGCACTGCTCAGTTATCTTAGGTTAAGCGGAAATCTGCCGGATGATAAAGGAGAATAAGACATAATCATAAAATTATATGTATCAAGGGCGGTTATTCCACTGAAAATCATTGAACCGGAACATGCTGATAAAATGCACAACTACGCTTATGTGAAGTTTTGTGTAAATCCGCCACGTGGTATCAGAGGAGCTGCGTGGACAAACTTAATGATAAAAACAGTTACAGACTTGTATCACTAATGAATATGTCACTCACGGAGGTGGGATAGATAACTTTTATTAGTATATACATGCTAGATCCTTCTACATTGACTAAACAACTGCCATACTGAATGTAATTAGTTTAAAACCAATATGTATCCTGATTGGAAAACACCTATTTACGCTTACTACTTGTTACACATCTGCCGTTATACGTATCCTCATTTCATAATAATCTGCGTTCGTACGTATCTCCTTCGGTCGTCAGACGTATCCGTTTATCTTCACCCACCTCTATAAATTTACTTATATCAAACGATACCACTAATTCCAAAGTCTAGGGCTGTTTGTATTGATACCCTATACAATTTTCTTAATATGTGTCTAAGGTCATTGATATATATTGTTCTTATAAGAAAATAAATGTCATATTAGGCAACATTACTGTAGTTTTTTCAACATTTTAGGGAAATTCTTTAATTAAAAGGCGTCAATTTATCATAAAACTTCACACATGCTTAGTTTAAACATAGTACTACCTATAACAAGCAAAACGTCGGACCTAAAAAGAGAAATAATGAAAATATCGGGGTTATTCTGTCGTGACTGTCATGACATGCATGTATATACATCTGTCGTCAGTAGTACCCATCTGCGTTCGAAGTAGTCGAATACCCGGGGTGTTATGAGAAGCATGTCTGGCACATTAATACCAAGGATAACACAAAAAGGCAAAAGTAATTTCCCCTTATTTCCATTGTGGTCCTTGATATTAATGGCACAACATAGAAGACATGTTTATTAACCTTTACTTATTAAATAAATTAATAAATAAATAAATAAATAAATAAATAAGTAAATAAATAAATAAATTGATTAATTAATTAAAATTAATTAATTAATACCTACAGATTATCACAATTGATAAAAATAACATAATTATCACAGATTGATTATTGAGAATTATCACAAGTTTATGCCAACAAAAAAATCTTTAGCCCTAGCTTTAAATACCCTTAGAACTTTGATGTCTCTCATATCCTGTGGCAAATCATTCCATAACTGACCAGCCACGGTATGCAAATGTCTTTTTTACCGAACCCTTTGACTTTGGGGATGGAAAAACGAACACTGTCTGTGAAATCAAAACAAGGGAACTTACTTAACTTTGACCTGGCAGTGGCACTAAACCTTGTACGATGGTTATGTACAGTGCTGGCAGTAACAAAATGTTCCTTTAAGTAAGCTGGGGCTGTGTTATTTTTAATCCTAAAGACATGGCAAAGAGTGATTTGATCAACTCTCTTAGCCACTGGTAACCAATTTAAATAAGAAAAATGATCTAGACCTATATGAGTCATTGGATCAAGACTCATTACAAAACGAATAAGCTTATTTTGAGTGACCTGTAGTTTGCGTCAAACTAGGGAACCAGAAAGTGGAAGCATAATCAAAATGACACTGACACATTTAGCATTAATTCCTGAGGGTGACTTTTTGTAGATCACAAAAAGGTAAAATCTATACGAAAACCGTTCAAGTTTTTCAGTTCAGGTCAAGGTTAGGGGTCAAAAAGGAATGGAACAGACTTTATCATTACCAGGTTATATATCACTAAATCATTACCAGGTTATATAACACTAAATAATTACCAGGTTATATAACACTAAATCATTACCAGGTTATATAACACTAAATAATTACCAGGTTATATAACACTAAATCATTACCAGGTTATTACCATTAAATAGTTACCAGGTTATATAACACTAAATAATTACCAGGTTATATAACACTAAATCATTACCAGGTTATATACCATTAAATAATTACCAGGTTATATAACACTAAATCATTACCAGGTTTTATAACATGTTTACTTCAGAGTTCAATGATTACCAGCACTTATATTGTACCAGTTGAAATAGAATGTAGTCAAATTCACTTAAATATTGCATTTAAATTTAATGTAGGGTTAAATATCACTAGGAGCATACCACGCACTGGCTTATTGTTTTATGCTCTTGAGTTTATAACACTTATTATTAGATCTTAACAGAATCGCGTTAATCTTAATTGTTATCAAGGCACAAGCGGCATGCGTCAAATAAAAGGGGAAATAATTTTATAAGTATAAAAATCCATTTCTTTTCAGTAACAGTTGTGATAATTCGGTCTGTCAATACTCCGGTCTCCAGTAGCAGAAGATGTGACATGTATAACTGTTTATCTTGTAGGTTTGCTATTAGGTTTTGGCGAAGACGAAGGCGACAGTAGTATGACGAAAACAGATGACCAATGTGAAGGCAAAGTCCGTGTAGATTACCGTATTCCATTCGGTGACGAAACATTCAGGAAAATCTTTGTAAGAAACAGAATTTTAATATTTTGTTTAATTTGACATTGTTACGTACCTGCTAACATGCCGTTGATAACCAGTAGAGGCTAACAAGCCGTTGATAACCAGTAGAGGCTAACATGCCGTTGATAACCAATAGAGGCTAACAAGCCGTTGATAACCAGTAGATGCTAACATGCCGTTGATAACCAGTAGAGGCTAACTAGCCGTTGATAACCAGTAGAGGCTAACATGCCGTTGATAACCAGTAGAGGCTAACATGCCGTTGATAACCAGTAGATGCTAACATGCCGTTGATAACCAGTAGATGCTAACACGCCGTTGATAACCAGTAGAGGCTAACATGTCGTTGATAACCAGTAGAGGCTAACATGCCGTTGATAGCCAGTAGATGCTAACATGCCGTTGATAGCCAGTAGAGGCTAACATGCCGTTGATAACCAGTAGAGGCTAACATGCCGTTGATAACCAGTAGATGCTAACATGCCGTTGATAACCAGTAGAGGCTAACATGCCGTTGATAACCAGTAGAGGCTAACATGCCGTTGATAACCAGTAGATACTATCTCTGTCACACTTCGTTCAGTCAGCATAATTTAATCAATCGGTTTTAAAGATGTAATATAAAAGAAAAAAAGAAGTGACAAATTGACCTTTAACATAGATATCGTCCTAAGCCTTCATTTTGATAAAATGTGCTCACCAGTAATACACGTGTCATAAAAATGTAAGTTTGAGACCTGAAATGAAAAGAAAAAAAAACATTTCTTTGTGAAATAGCATAAATTAAAGACAGACATTTTCTTTATAGTTTTAGTGTTGAGAGGGAGTGTGTATATGTTGGTAGGAAATATTTGAAACAGTTTAATCATAGTCATTATAATAGGCGCTTGAATATTTTTCAGGTTTGCACCAATGGGCTGATTTGCTTCGGCAGACCTTATGAAAGTTATACAATACCGAAAAGTGATCAGCTCAATTCTGAATTACTGAACATTTATTGCCTGGCTCCCTTTTTCACCGATTTAGACTTAAGTAACTCTGGTACGGTTTGGTACCAGGCTTACGACGTTACATCAGACAGCGTTTCCGAGTCAGATACCGTCACTGTTTTGATGAAAGAGCTTGTGAATGAAACATATGCAGTTGAAATTGACCCGCTGTTCATCTTCAAAGCAACCTGGGATAAAGCTCCAGCGTATGGTGGCAGTGTTAACGAGGTACTATTGATCATATAGATAACTGTTGTATATATCCAAATGTATACGGCAAAAAAAAAACCAAACAACGTGTAACTAATACTGTAATATAAAATTTAGATATCGGTTAAATACATAAAACTAAAACTTATGCGACCAAATTTTACACTTATAAATAACAAACAGCATACTCTTTCACATTCCATACTATAAAATTAATGTCGAGTACTTTGCACGATGGCTCACTTGTTATAGATATGCTCTCAAACATTTTAGACTGTAACGTTTCAAGTGCTTTACGTGACGGATGGCGACGTAGCTTACACCTTTTACATCTACCAGCCTGGAGGAATGAACTTCTTGTCAGGGTTACAGTTTATTGGCCTTTTACTTAACGGACAAACAAATGGCATAAGCGATAGTAGGGATGGATCTTACCTTAGACGTGCAGACGAGAATTTATTGCTAGAAACATCTAGTACAGGTAATTCAGTGTTGTGTGAAATGTTTGGAATCTGTTTATGACGTCATTTCAATCGCCTTATGTAATTATTATATATCGTTTGTAAAGGATAATATTTCATTTTTCCAAGTGTCACCTGCAATTTCTGTCTTTTCAAATAACCTTTGTCTTATTGCAATTGCCATCTTAACCTTACCTCTTATGCCACGAAGAAAATGGCTAGCTTTCATAGGTAAATGGGTGTTCATCAGATGGCTCTACCAGAACAGGGCCCTGCTTCAGTTCGAACATTCAACGATAGTGTTCGAGTGATGTACGGAACGCAGAGTTGAAAAATGCATTTGATTTTGTCAGTAAAATGATATATTTGTCTCTCTTATCTACCTACAAAAGAAGGCATTATATTTATAAAATGCTTTTGAAACACTTAAGACTATGATAGTTTATTTGTTATCATCAGCTTTTCAACATATAGCCACATGTTTACGTCCCTATTCCACTGAGCATTCTCATACGTAGTGTATACGGAAGCGTTTTGTTTCAACGGTTATAAAAATCAAAAGTACTTGAAACAATTTAATAATTATTTTTTTCTTTGAACGATATTTTTTTGTCTAGCTTATCTCCTTTCTCCGCCCTCTCACATTTCCCTTCCCCTCTCTGCAACCTCCGCCAGCCCTAGTCATCGGCTATCCGGGAACGATGATATATTGAACTGTTGCACATCAGATTGATGCGTAAAACATATTGTTACGTAGAGTTTGTGAAAGGAAATGAAACATTAAATGATATAGAGGATAATTGTTGGTTTCGGTGTAAGATCACGTTATAATTTCACCGAGTGGGCACCAAAAGTGATATTTTCACGAGTGGCGCAGCCACGAGTGAAAATAACAACTTTTGGTGTTCACGAGTGAAATTAACGTGATATTACACCGATACCAACAATTTTTCTGTTTATTTTATGGTTAAAACTCTACTTTTATTGAGTTTATTTCTACAAAATATCGAAAATCGCGGGAAACGTCATCAGAAACATAGCGCAAATGACGTCATTTAAACGACGTCATCGTCGCATGGTTTCCAGCATTAAGTACGCTCGGTATACGTTTTGACGTAGATCCGGGTTAAAGATTGCAAAACAGTGAAAAATAAAAATGGTAATCCACTGTTTCAAAACTGTGGATTATCACTTTTATTTCACTGAGAAAACTCTATAATTCACTGGAAAACATAAAATAAAAATTTTTATCTTCTGTGAGAAAAGATGATGAGTACAGATGTATGATGGCACGTATGGTTTATATAAAAGTGTTTAAAACTTTAGATGTTTTTGTTTCAAATAATTTTAGAATATATCGGAGCAACCAGTTTCGACGTGACACCAGAGGACGGAGGTGGCATTAACTATGCAGGGTTGTGCAAGTCATGGCACAAGCAAGAAAAGTCAAATCGGGCTGAATATAGACAGATACTAAACAGGATGCCTTTATGTCCGTGCGCATCATTCTTCCTTTGGTTCGACGGACAGTTTGGTCCTAGATCGTTTGACTCTGGAAACGGTATATTTACAGTTCCCCTACGGCCAAGGAGTGACTACTCTCCCTATGGAAAGGTACGTTCTAACTGAAGTCTTCCATTCAACGTCATTTCTCACAGGTAAAGGTAGATTGTATGATGATTTTGACATTCTTTGAGCGGATCTATTGAATAGCCATGACTTCATGTGTACTTTGCATTTCCACGTTTCATTTGGTTACACTATGCACTATTTCTGTGTAAACAATCATTCAAAATACGTGCATGTATCTAAAAATAATAAAGTAAGTGATATTAAGACGGGAATGACGATAATTTTGTTTCCCCAAATTTTGTGGTAGGATGACATAGTTTTTACTAAATTAATGGTCATGATAGATAATTTATAGATGATTTAGTTGTTTTGAAAACGCTTACCCACCAGTATATATACATCTTATAAAGTAAAACAACTATTACACACCCATTAAGTTTCTAACATTGCATTGTTTGATATGCGGTTGCAAAGTGATATGAAATTGTCAGTAAAGAAAAAAAATACATGAAAATGAGAGAACATTTCAACCTGATCACCATTAGTAAAAAGTCTGAACCATGTGTACTTTTTTATATAAATCATAAACTTGAAGCATATATCTTTAAGCCCCGATTACTGTATATTGGGTAATGTTGTGATTTGTGAGCAGACACATTTATTTGCAAATCGAATTCGCGAATGGAGAATTCTCAAATAGTAAATCTATCTGAAATTAATCTTTCGCAAGAACTTTGAATTAGCAAAGTGGGAAATTCAGGAAAATAGCGAAAATCAAATAATCGCGAAAATTACCCTAAATCACAGTAACTAAGTAAATATGAATATTACAAAAACACCAGGTTATATTAATTTCACCCATAGTAGATCATCTACATTGTCAAAAACCCACTACATGTAGTTATTCAATAAATTTGCACCGGACTTCGTGTTATGTGAACGAAGTTTTGAATGATGGTTCTTTTAAAGAGTCAACTCTTCTCTGTAAAGTTAGAAACTATATACTAAAGTTAGTATATAGTTGCCAGTGTAAGAGAACACTGTTTGTTTATATTCTGTGATGAACAAATCTGAATAGCTATCAGGATTTAGCAAATTTTGCGTGTTTCAAGTAAAATAGAAACATCTAACATTTTATTGAAGAAGAAAAACTGAAATATAAAGATGGATAGAAAAATGAAATGCAAACTAATTTATTAAATACTTAACGTGATAGGCTTACAATAATAAAAAAGGTTTGAACATAAATCACAAAAAAATCGATAAATTCGGGGAAATATCTACCCGATTCTAATACGCAAAAATATTTATATACATAGCAAATATGTATGATTTAATACTCATATTGTCGTGCGAGGCTTAACTGTTGATATCGTTCACTCACTAATCTTCCCTTTGAACATATTAATCCAGTTCTTGCTCTCAACATCCTTTTATTTCAAGCTTGTCATACAGATAGACTGACTACTGTTTCCACTTATTTTTGAAAAACAATGCTACAATTTTAGACTTGTGCTTACGACTGGACTGGCAGTTTCATTGGTTCAGGAAGAAGGGCTGGGTCGTTTCAGACAGTCAACCAATTGACAGACTATGAACAGTATGCGCAGAAAGATGCGTTCTACAAATCTGTATGCTGCGACCAATCAGATCTCTGCAATCTTTACTATAACGTCAGACCACGAGTCCAATCGTGCTATTTCGTATTTTTCTTCTTTTTCGGTAATTTGAATACCTTTTTCCTTTTTGAAGTTTAAACTATTAATTCAGATACATGCCTAAGATATTCCGCCAAGACTGGTATTAGAGCTGATATATAGAGGATATTATTTTATTTTGAGTGGATATGGAATATATCTCACCGAGAAGTGGTACAATTGTAATATTTTGAAGAACGCGAAGCGAGAGTAAAATGTGAAAATTGTATCACTTGCAGTTAAGAGACACGAGAGTATCCTCGTATATTCCAAACCCACCCAAAATAAACAAAAATCTTTTTATTTTATGCTATTAAAACAAAAGCTAAATTGTGTATAATTATGCACTACTGAAAAAAAAGAGTTCCGGTTGACCTATATCACCCGCACTGTGGCTGATATGATATCTATATAATCACTCTATATTTCACTGATATAACACATTATTTCATTAGTTAGCATTAAATAAACAACTTTCCTGTACAATTTTTGTGGCATTTGAAAGACTCCGGACACTTACATTTTTGCATATTTATATAATTATTGCTTTTATTATCTTGACATGAGAAGTAACATCTGTTTTTGATATTCTACATGCAGCTGGTGGTTTTGGGGACCCACATATATCTACATTGGACGGTGGGACTTATACATTCAATGGTCATGGCGAATATGTGCTACTAAAGATATCTACAGACGTTGAAATTCAGTGCAGAACAGCCCAAGCAGTGAAAACCGATGGGACATTGTCGGATGCGACAATATTTACTGCATTTGTTATCCAGTCCGGTGGTGCCTGGTTGATGGCTGAAATAAGCAACGACACAACAAGAATAAACCTTTATGCCGGGTCAAATAAAACAAGCTGGATAGATTATACTACAGACTTCAACAACTTAGGAAATAACTTCACTAATACTTTCGCAGACAAACTGAGTTTTAGCCGTGATAATAACACCTTGCTCACCAGCTTTTCGGAAACAGGTTACATTTTAGATATACAATCCAGTAATTTACACTAAATTTACAACTGGGCAAAAATGTAATTTTCAGCTTTAAAAACGTATGTAACAAGGTCGCAGTTCAAGCCCTGCTACAGACCATATCTTTTTTCGTGAGAAAGTTGGCAGATTTTTACGGAGCGCAGGGTTCTAAAGCTTGTTCTCCCCGGGAACGATGGTTAGGTAAACTGTCCGCCTATAAAAATGACTTAAATACGGTTGAACGGGCCTTAAACCTCAACTACAAAGTCTAAACAAATATAATTTCTGATTGTATATTTAGTACGATTCTTGGGAAAAGGGATCGAAGTTAAAGTTAAAGTACTATGCCTATAGATCTTCTTAAAAATAGCTGTTAAATTACAATACACGTAATTGCAATCAAATCATTTTAAATCATTTGAGTATTAACAATTATTACTGGTACAGTAAACGTTGTTATATTCCTACCGCCATTACGTATCATTGTTATAAATATTTTCTTTTTCATTAACAGTTGTTGTACATGCTACATTAAGATCAATAACTACATTAAAATCTTTTCAGGGGTTGTATTCAATGTCACAATTGGTGTTGGTCTCTTGCAAATGAGCGTAGGACTACCGGGCACATATAGAAATAACACTGTTGGGTTGTTAGGCAACTTTAATGGTGACAGCACAGATGACTTTCGTCCCCGATCAGCTTCGAGTCCATTACCAGGTTCTGTAAACGAAAGTGTGATATTTCATGACTTCAGACAGACATGTAAGCAGATATACATACACTATAGTAGGAATTTGACCTGAGAGCTATGGTCTATTATAGAATATATATGTATAAAAGTGCAGTTACAGCTCAATGCATAAAATCTGACTTTTTATACATGTACTTATTTAGTCATATACAAAATAATGTAAACGAAACCGTTAATAATAAATGCAAAAAAGTATAGATCTAGATCTAATTGATTTGGTAAACATGCAGTTACTTTGTATGGGTAAATCTTTAATTCTTACATGACTTATTCAATTTCTCAGTTGAACAAAGGAGGACACGAATCACTGTAAATTTCGCAACAAACAACATTTTGACGCTCGAGCCGTCGTGACACCATATATGACGTCCAATTCTGCCTTATGACGTACTTCAAATGTCTGCGTTAACTATATCCTGTTGCATTTATATTATACTTTAGGGCATTTTGAAATTTATTTTTGTATTCACAGTTTTGTTTTTCAACTTTTAGGGATGACTACTGCTAATGAAAGTCTTTTTTATTACGGCAACGGATTGTTTCACTCCGACTACAGTTTCCCGGACTTTGTTCCCAAATTCCTTGATGAAGCAAATCAAACACTTGTTGCAGAAGCAACTGAACTCTGTGGAGACGGCAACAAACAGTGTATATTTGATTATGTCTTTACCGGTGACCGAGAACTGGCACTTCAGACAAACTCAACCGAGGCCCAAGCTGCTGAAACCATAGCAACAACATGTACGTCTAAATCAAGAGTATCCAATAGAAGCGAAATTAATTGTTGACATTGTAAAATTTATATCTAAAAAAAAGCTGAAAATGCTTTAAAATGGAAATAAACTAGCATTTTAATTCTGCGAACCGGCATTCGAACAGGAATACTTACTTACAATAAATATTATTCAGCTAGATCTAGTATGAGCCAAAGCTACAACGTTGCATTATGCATGATGTACAATTCACGTACCGAACATTCGACCAAGGAGGTCCAAAATGTAGGCTACCTCTGAAAGCTTTGGTGTAGGGAATTTTGATACAATTTATCCGTAACATAGAGATCAGTGTATGTCTTTCATTAAAATAAAATATACTCAGAACGGATTTAACCATTTATTTCAGCAAACGACGTGCCAGTTCTTAATATCACAAGTGGTACAACGGAGATAGACAGTCGGCATTATGTTAACCTTAATATCAACGAGCCATCAAATTTCGAACTTTTGGGAACAGATAATGGGGTGCTTTCTTTCGAATTTGTGAACACAACGGCAAAAGCAAATCTGACGGAGCCTGACACTGAAAAAGCTGTGACTGTCAGAATACTTGTGGATGATATAAAGCCAGTTTATGTCAGGTATTTTAAATTTATTTGAACATAATAAATGCGTGTAAAACTGAAATAGATCTGTTAAGTATTAATAATGGTTTTGTATGTGTGCTTGAATGAGACATATTTACATGGTTCCAATTTTAATTTTAAATTTGGGAACCGTATATCTAAAACAAATAACATGCAGCGACGGTATTAAAAGAAACCATGCTTGTCTCATGGCAAATTGCATATGGTTTAAACAGGAAAAAGTTTCTGAATCCATAAAAATAAAACTGTTTTAGTGTCGCTGCAAGAGATGAAAAAGGTCTGACTTCACCACCAGTGGACGTGGTGATTGTATTATGCACACTTTGCAGTTCTCATGGTCAATGTAATCACAGTGTTATTAGGGAAAATGCCAACACAACCGATAACTTCAAGTATGCGTCATGTGATTGTGAACAATACTGGACTGGTATGTTGAAAATAATTTACAATCACTTATAAGCAAATATAAAAAAAGCATTCTGGTATACGTTACCTGTATCGATTGAGATATTACCTGATACTGTTAACACAAATGGAGAAAACAGAATGATATACGTTTCTTATGAAAATTAGTAAACTAATTTGTCAATTGCTTTACATCATAGTAACGCAAATACAGTACAAAAGCGTAATTCGTTTCAAATTTTCATGATGAAAAACCTCATCCATTTATACCATGATATCCGTTCTTTTGATTGCGTTCTACAACAGGCGACGATTGTGAGGAAGATTTGGATGGCTGTGCAGCAAACCCGTGTTCTGTCGGCCGTAATTGTACCGACACTAATGCCGATGATAACAAAGATAACCCGGACCTTAAACCGTATACATGCAGTCCGTGTCCAGATGGATATAAAGAAAATAATAATAAATGTCAAGGTTAGACTAAATAGAACTGAATTATTACAGCTCGTTTGTACAAAATTACAGTAACTGTTATATTACTTTTGAAATCGGCCATAAATGATATGTAAATATATGTTTGTATCAGAAGGTAGTCTGATTTATTTCTCTTATCAATAGATAAAAATTATAGAAATAACCTTACAAGATAGAAGGTGGATCATCAATTGATGACTATACAGATATATAACTGTTATACAATTTAATATTAATATAGTTAAGTTTCTAGAAGTGAAAATTACTTTCGTAAAATCATGATGGCCACTTTGAAGGGTAGTTTACATAACTGAATGAGAACTTTAAGTCATAGATTTATCAAGTTAATTTGTCAAATGAATGAAGTTACTAGTCTTTATGTCATTTCAGATATCAATGAATGTGCTGGCAATTCAACATGTGACCAAGGATGTGAGAATACTGAGGGAAGTTACAATTGCTACTGTAACAGCGGATACAGAATGCCAGAAGATGGCACTGAGTGTGCTGGTAAGTTCTGTTAACCCCTCATTGTTCATTGTGAATATTAAATTCTTTAAATAAGCATGTAAATGCTCATTTTGTCGAATACAGCCTCCAAGCGCCATCAACATCCGATCAGTGTATTCTTTTCTGAGCACATTTATATTGCAATAGATGTGCAGCTTAGAATAAGTGTTATAATAAAAATCCTTATGTCTAACATTTTCATTAATTCTCACAATGTTATTGTTTCTTTGAAAAATTGAAGAAAAAAATATATTTTTATGTCTAATTCTTTTCAAACTGTCAATCATGATTAGCAACTCTGTTTTTCGAAACTTTAACCAGCTGTTAAGCTAACCGTTGGTTAACTTTTGATTGAAAAAGTAATTCTTGTAGAGCAACAATAGGGAAATATATCAAGTTTGCTTTGAAGAGTTCTTAGTCCTCGTTTTCTTGAGTCCAAACACTTGTTTTAAGAAGTCTTTCAAACTGTAACCTTTAACGTTAATCCACTGTTAGCTTAATCGTCGATTAAAGTTTCAAACAACCGGGTCCATGTAAAGATGAGATGTAACATCTGTTTAACCTGTTTTTGATTTGAAGAACGGGTTACCTGAGGTAAGTCAAATATGTTTGAAATATTTTTTTAATTAAAGCGTGAAATTATATTTTTGTAATATTCTGTGTACAAATAGACATAAATGAATGCGAGGAGTCGACCAGCGGATGTGATCAGATCTGTACCAACATTCCCGGAAGTTACAATTGCTCCTGCTACGGTGGTTTCACGTACAATACGGAAAATAAAGTGTGTGATCAAGGTAGGTTAATTTTGCATCAAATTACATTCGCAAAATGAGATAACGGTGTATTAAAAGTGCAACTACTGCTTTTTCTTAACAGAATAGATTTGCTTTACAAATGTAAAACTTTACTTATTTTTCATTCGTTACTTAACAAAACGTTTGATGAATTTCGAGTAGTTATCTCATTTTTCATTATTACAGAATTGCAATAACCAAGTCTATAACAGCTGTTAACGAAATAAATGAAAAGATTGATAATGTGTATTAGGTTGTCATTGATTGGTCAGCGGGTAAAAAACTGTTTACTTTAAAAATGGTCTTATCCCCGATTCATATAACACGGGTAAACGTACATACCTAGCTATTTCAGAACACACTGTGGTATGTTTCAGATGAACAATTGCCCGGATGTAACGATACCTGTCCCAATTCACAAGGTTGTACACTCAACAAAACTGACGATCCAGTGTGCTTTTGTCGGAATGGATATCAACTGCAGACTGACAACACATGTGAAGGTGAGCGCATATGCTACTCGAATGTCTGAAAATATTTAAAGTTCAAGTCTGAAATCTATGAAATAGAATATCTTTAAGACTATTTTTTCTTAAATATCTTTATCAAGGATATTCATTAAAGCTTCACTAAATTTAGAACAGCATAGAAAAAGTATGTCATCTTTATATGCCAATTATAAAATTTGGTTTGATAGGTGAAATGGTCTACACATTTATTCACTCTAAAAAGTTCCCATGAACCATATAATAAAGATTCTGACAAACCAAAGTTAGTTTCCAGCAACTTTAGCCTTTTAGAACGCCACTGAACACATTTATTACTTCCGTTGGTCACATAAAAACGAAAACCAGCGCTGTTGTGTTTATTACAAGCTAGATGTGTTTGAAGTACCCAACGCTTACTTTTCCCTGTATTTGTAGATATAGATGAATGTGAAATAGGCGCATGCTCACAGAGCTGTACCAATACTGACGGCAGCTTTAGTTGTAAATGTTTTACCGGATTCAAACTACTCGATGATCAAAATACATGTGAAGGTACGATATTTTACTTTTTTATGGAAACTTTTTACATTTTAACTACATTTAAACACTCTTCGGAAAAGTGTTATCTTTTTATTCAGTTTGACCTTGGTCAAAACATAAATTAACAGTAAAAGATAGAACAATTTCATAGGCATAATGTTTATGTTGTCACGTCAAGATACAGTTTTCTAGCGTTATCATTTCTTTTTATTTAGAACGCCATAATCTTTTACTACCGAGGTGTATTTCTTAGGTGATCAATTTTTTTATTTTTTCAGCATGCGAGTTTCCTAGTTTTGGTGAAAATTGTGCAAGCACCTGTCAATGCGGGCGAGGGTCCCTACGGTGTGACGCTGTTCATGGATGTGTCTGTATGGAAGGTTGGACTGGAACAAGATGTCAAACGGATGTTAATGAATGTCTTACCCCAAATGTTTGCAATGATGTTAATAAAGTGTGTACAAATAACATTGGCTCTTATAAGTGCTCTTGTCGTTCAGGATACACACTGGAGAATAACACCTGTATAGGTAATACTGCCCTACATGACATATATCATATAAATATGTTAACAGGTTAAAAATAACAATAATTGAGTACTTATTAGTCGTTAAATATGTTTTACTTAAAATCAAATTAAACATTTGCATAACACCAGAGAGAAACGTTTACAGAAACGACGTTTTGAAGTGACAACATCCAGACACTGTTAATCTGTTTTTAGGGAGCATTATCTGTAACAAAGCTGGTAAACATTGTTAAAGCATGCACTATGCGTATATAATGATAAGTACAAAGTTAAAACTCTATGTTGGAGGGGCCGAGATCATTGAATTTGTAATTGTTAAATCCTTCTACTGCTTAAGGGTCACTAAATATATATGATCTGTCAGCTGCGTGTATCAATATCATGCTGAAGTCAAGAACTGAATCATCCAAGAACTCGTAGGTAGGTAAGCAAACTTTTGTTGTCTGAATCCCATTGGCGCTTGAAAATAACACTGTCAAACATAGCATAACAAAATAAATGTATTTTCTGTTGCCAGATACAGACGAATGCAAAGATCCAGCTCTAAATATATGCGAACAAGAGTGTACAAACAACATTGGTAGCTTCTCGTGCAGTTGTACAAGTGGATACATTATTGATCTTTCAGATACAAACAAATGTATAGGTAAGTCATTACGATAGTTAAGTAGGATTGGATTAGGTTCTGTCGCAAGAAATATGTACAAATGTGTACGTGAATATACATAAAATCAGAAATACAAGAGTACATTTGGTAATGTTTGATTATTTGTTTATTTAATCAATAGTATAAATAAGGTCCACTTGCATTAACCATTTACAGAGGAAAACGGAATTTGAAGAATAATTCGCATCTCTAATCGAGGTTTGACAAACAAAATTATTAACAGTTTGGCAAACAGGAGGGTGGCATCTCCTGCAAAATATCTCCCTCCAGACGATTAAATTTACAGTTTATGAGATCAATGCTGGGGTCGGTCAGAAACGCCCCTTAAGTGCTTTGTCTAGACCTATTAAACCCATTTCAGTTCAGTAACGGTACAACGACAGTATGGGTATTCTTTCTTGTCCTGAAGTTCTATCTGACGTTTCAAACCTAAAGATAGTTTACTTATTGTTTTCCTCAATGTTTCATTGTGCATTTCCAATTCTTTTCTTATTTCGTAATCTGTATTCACATTTGAACTGAGTCTTTGTCTTTACAGTCGTCATAGTCCATTATATTTTAAAAAATACGTTAGTTTTATACAATAGTTGCTTACTTAAGTATGTCATATGTTTTATTAGGAAATTAGGATTATATAAGAAGACTTAAGTTGCAGTCAAAGGTTAGTGTATAATTCTAAATGTCTCAAACGTTCATAAAATAACAAACTCTGGACTCCATCAAATACTTTATTTGTAAAACATCGTGTTGATTTTTTCTGACGAAAGTTTTATTGTGTCATTAAATGGCTTTCATCTTTCTGGTCAATTCAATGTTACAACATGTTTTGTGTATTTAGATTTCGATGAATGCAAATCTGGAGTTTCTGACTGTGAGCATATATGTATAAACGTAGACGGAAGATACAACTGCGACTGTTTTTTCGGATTTTTGCTGAATGATGATCGAATGACTTGCACTAAAGGTATACTATTACATATACGGCTGAGTTATTCTTTCTTTTGCTGTTGTAAATGATTGAACGTATACGATATATTAAGATCGCACTAGAACATTTCCGATAAACTATTATAAATTATTATTGTTTCAAAAACAGACTTAAATTCACTTAATAATATAGATATTCATTTGTAATTTATTTGTTACTCTGTGAACAAACTAGTACAACGTAATGAGCCTGTGACCAAAATTACATGAAAACATGGGACAAAGTGACTAAATTTATGAAATGGATAGCATATATCATTACCATCAGAGCTTTTTGCGGGCCTTTATTTTTGAACGCACAATTTTCTACTAAATTATTTTCTGACTATGTCATTTAACATATAACACAAGTTTTACGTTTTGACAGCACTTTAAAATTGCCAACAAATTGGTATTCTATGTTGAACATAATAAAAATACACGACAGTAACTATATCTACATGTTAAAGGTTATGTTACTTGCTTTACACAGTATCTGACCCGTGCACGCTGTTTCCGGACGTGTCTTGTGGCCACATCTGTCAGGTTGTTGGCGAAAAGCCACAATGCTCATGCAAAACCGGCTACGTTCTTGCAGCTAATGAACAGACGTGCGTAGGTAAGATTGTCTTAGTACTTTCAGTGGAATTTCTGTGCTGAGCATAACTATACATTGAGGAACGGAAAACAGTATTTCGTTAAATTCTTTAAAATACTCGTTGGAAAAGTCATCTTTCTCTGAACGGAACTGTCAATAGAAATCATTATTATTAACAATAGTGCTCGTATTCTTGGTGTCATTTTGTCGGCATATATGGTACTTTGCATCTACATGTATGTTTGTTAATATAATCATTGCGTTAATTAAGTTAAGCACATTTTGTTTTGTGGAAATATTACTTAGTACATTGTAACACATAAAGTGTTACTGCAGCAAAGTGAAGTCCCTATACAATTTGATATTTACCTATAATCTTGTCACAGACGTAAACGAGTGTTCGGAACTGGACGACCTGAATCAGTGTAGTCAACAACAGTCTTGTGTCAACCTCGTTGGAAGCTACAACTGTTCATGTAGTTCTGGATACAAGCTTGAGAATGATAAGAGAACGTGCACAGGTAAAACTTAACTCATTTTTGTTCCGAGATTTCTTCTGAATTCTGACTCTTTCCGTACAGAAATATTATTTTACCTAATGCGAAGACAAATCGATGACACGCTTAAACGTTTCTTTTTACATTTCTTTTGAACTGCATTTCAGTTGAAAATAATGTTGTTTGTCATTTTGAATTCATACAAACAATGTGTATATATTCAAGCAGGATAGATTCATTTTTTTGTACAGTTAGTAAGAATATGAAGGTTCAGTTAAAGTGTTTGAAATGGTCCCCATCAAGAATGTTGTCCTTTAAACGTTTTATACTTTATTGACAAAATAGGCTATTTTTGCATAAATTAAATTATTAAAAAAAACAAAAACAGTTGAAGTTTTCTACAGTGAATATTTGGTTTATGATTTTCTTTCGCGTCCAGTATATCACTTACATTGTACTTAGGACCTGATATGTGCATAGCATCACATTCCTTTATTCTAATGATTGTTCTCCAAAAGTATTATTGTTATGTAGTCAATGTCTCAGTACTGAAGTTAAAAGAAATAATGAATATTCAAAAATATGTGGAAAGAATCAAATGAAAGTGAAATGTAAAAAAACGATTGAATTATTGGCATTTTGCATTCAACTATTATTATTGTTTTTCATTATTCGGAGCATCTAGATTAGAACATTGCGCAGACGATGATGCTAAAGTTTGAGAAACGAAATTTTGAATAAAGAAGTTTGATGTGTTCTAAATGACCCTAGGTACTCAAAGTATGTAATGTACGAAACACAAACAACATTTCTTAACCAAACATTCGCTTCAGAGAGCTTCTACTGCTTTCTCTTAACATTCTTGTGCATGGAATATCTGGCTGTATTGCTAATAAGGTATAACAATTTGAGGGACAAAACATTTGAAGCACTTCACATGAACATATCTGCTACTGTCGCAGGCCAGATTTTATTACTTTTTATCAATAGAGTGCGATTCAAATCACTATGGCGAGAACTGTGCCCTACCTTGTAATTGTGGAGTCGGTGCGACTGAGTGCGATCCTGTAACAGGTTGTGTGTGTAAGACCGGGTGGAGTGGGGACACCTGTGACGTTGACAAGGACGAGTGTGCTATTTCCGAGGATCCGTGCACAGGGAACAACGAGCAGTGTATAAACACGCCTGGATCGTACCAATGTGACTGCAACACTGGGTACTCACGGAATATAAATGGAATATGTCAAGGCAAGCAAAATACAATCCCTATTTGGTCAGCATATAATAGATTTCGTTCTTTGTATATGTTTCACCAGACATAGCGTTTGTCTGACATTTACTTTTTCTTGAAATAAATATAAGTAATATTATTTTTCCAGCGGTGTTTAGACGTGTTTTAAATTGCATATTGTCTTTTTATTCAACAGATGTTGATGAATGTTTGAGCAACACATTAAATGACTGTGCTCAGGTCTGTACCAACACCAATGGTAGCTACGTGTGCAGTTGCAACACAGGTTTTCAGCAAAATGAAGAAACATGCAATGGTAACTTTTCACGTGCCGTTCCTACTGTATTTATATCTGAATATAGCGTACAGTTGTATGAATGCACGTAACGCATCTGAAATCCAAGTTTCAAAATTTGCTACAGTCATTATATTCTCAAAAGTTTTAAAATGGGCTAAATGTTCTTAAAGTAATAAATCATTCATTTTACAAGATGAACAATTATTGAGGATGCCGTTTTTGTGTACAAGGTGCCAATATAGCCAGCCTTTATTGTAAATTATTACCAATCCAAACACTAATGACAACTGTAGAATGAGGGTTTAACAGCACAAAGTATGTCTTAGTATCTAAGGCGAAGTGATATTGTTTTCGTGATGTCCGTCCGCCCGGTGCCATAACTAAGCAATCAATGGATATTATTTCATGAAACTTAAAATAAGTCAGCATAATACAGTGATGACAGGCAAGTTTTATCAGAATTGTCTAAGTAATTCCAGAGTGACTTCCATTAGTTGTGTTTTGCTTATATATTCAATACAAAAGCTTTAAAATTCTATTTCTGTGAAACTGATTGTCAAATTTTAATTTTGATTATCTGAAATAATATGATGATCACTTTCTATAATAGCCACCCCCTATCCCCCCTGGCTCCACATCACCCACAAGTATTCAAATTTGTAGTCTCTAACAATGACAAATTAAGGAAATGGATTTTTATGATCCCACTTGGGGATATAGAGTAGCTCTTGTCCGTCTGTACGTACGTACTTCCCGAAAATATCTTGGCACACACTGATTCTTTACTAATTGACTTAACTTATTGTCGTAGCCTAGCACAAAATTCCCGTCAAATAAAGCACCAGGTATTACTTTATCATTATTCAGATATTAACGAGTGCGATGGACAGAACGAATGCTCACAACTATGTACCAACGTAATAGGAAGCTATCGGTGTACCTGTAATGAAGGATTTAAACTTGATTTATCAGACAGGAGGAGTTGTATTCGTATGTACTCAATAAACTACTCCTAGCTACTAAATGAGTAAGACTGTAAAATGCAATCTGCTGAATTTCACTTTTTTCTATATGTAGAAAGCCGCAGTTGTAATCACAAAAAAGCAAGCGGTGACATTTAGTTATTATTTTCACAATCAGGTTCGTGTTGCCTTAATTTGTTTCATCATTTTGCTAATAAAGTTAAAAGACTTATCTTGATTTCTGTTTGATCAACCAACTACAGAAGCACACTACATATTAGCACGACTCGGTTTTAGTTTAACCCGCATCATTAAATTTTTAATACAGTTTTTAGTGATGCTATTAGTCTGGTCTTGGAATCGCAAATACTTTGACACAATAGTATACAAATTTCTAGAATGGTCAACAAATGGAACATACAACATATTCGTTTTCTGTTTATAAACTCAAAAACTTGATGTCTTTGCAGTAACAGGAACGAAGTCGCGCATTTAAGCTTTGAAACTGTTAATATATCTACCGACAAGTACGACGCAGTATCATGGATATCATTTAATACATTTACATATTAGATATATGTAGCTTGCTCGTAATACATTTGAAATATTTGTGAAAAATAATTGAGAGTACCTGTTTTTGTTCTAGCCGAGGAACAATGTGTTTCCGATCTTTGTGAAAACAACACTGTGTGTACATCAGTCAACAATGAAGAGAAGTGTACATGTAACGCAGGTTTCGAGTATGCCATCGGATCAAACACAAGCTGTGTTGGTATGTTCACTGTTTTATTTAACAATATTCATTGGACTAGACAACCTTTGAATAGAACTACGTATATATTGTTATTTGATAATGTCGTCAAAGTCATTATTTGTTTTTGTTACATAATCTTGTAATCAGTAGTTAAGTTCTGTATCAATATCTTAGATATTTAATAAAATGACTGAATACGTATTTTAAATCATTGGAATTGTATAGGTTGAAGACAGTTATTTTCGCACTGAGCGTAAAAGGTGTATTGTATTGATATTCTATCATAATCATTTACTAATCATGTAATAATTCAGTATGTTTCACGTCATAAAAGCTAGCAATAGAGTGTTTTTATGTTAGTTGACGTTTTACATATGACAGTTAAACTGACTTCTGTTATATATTTGGTGTCTTTAAATGCTATTACATTTTTCGTTTTAGATATAAAAGAATGTTCTGTCAGTCCCAATCCTTGCTCGCAGAAGTGTACGGAGCTTGAGGGAGGGTTCGAGTGTTCCTGTAATATATCTGGCTATGAACTTGCTTCAGATAGGATTACATGTATTTGTGAGTGTACTCAAATGTAATGTTTCTCCAAATGACTAATATTCAGTACTTAGGTAACAAATATTAATAACCGAGTATGCATATTAAGAGTTAAGCACTTTTTTCCAATTTGACTGTTTGAATATCAGATAAAACATTGTTTTATCAACATATCATTGATACAGGCAGTTAGCCACACGTTCACTAATAGGAGATAATGTGTTGCGAGTGAGACTGCGTATCATAAGTTCGAAAGTCTGTAACATGTCATAACGTTTCAGGCGATGAATTTCCACATATTTGTCGTTAGACATACACACGTTTACAATGTGTATAGCGAAAGTCCGGTCTACATGACATAAAGTCATTGTTGTAGTTGCATTTTACAGAATTGTGCTAAAAATATGAGTCAATGCGGTTTGTATTGCAAACGTAGTTTTGTTTTGTGTTCTCGATTTTCGAAAAACAGCATGAAATAAAATTGGTAATTCAGGTTATGCACCCGAGCTTTTAACAAACATAAACTATAATTTTATGAAAGCTTATTGTTATACTATGAACTATTTCAAAACAGATATATATATATATATATTCCTTTTTACTATTAATTTCAAGGAAACATGTTAAAATTGAAATGAAATTTAGTTTTGAGTGATCGGGCATCTGTTCATCGATGTTTAAAATATTTCTTAAATCTCTAGTTGTTGTTTTGAAAAATCCCACACATCAAATATTGAACTCTCGACACTGTAAGCAAACAAATTCGACTAATGTAATAAAATTATTTTATGTCGTTTTACTTGTAGCTTGTCCAGAAGGTAAATTTGGCATCAACTGTTCATCACACTGTTCCTGTAATGACCATAACACCTTATCATGTGACAAAGCCAATGGGACATGCGACTGTAAGAGTGGTTGGACGGGACAAACATGTAACACTAATATTAACGAATGTAACGATACCACGCTACACCAGTGTCCAGATAACTCAGAATGTATGGACACAGAAGGCTCGTTCTACTGCCAGTGTTCTGTTGGATATTTCAAGTCTAGTGATGGCTCATGTCAAGGTTATTATTTGTAAATTGTCTTATCAGAAAAGCGCAAACCGAGGTATTTCGTTCAGGTTCTGTCCAAAATACATTTATAAAACCAAAAAGCATGGTTATCTTGTCTTTGTTTGTAAAAATACACGGAATTGTTTGACATTGAACATTGGAGTAGTGTAGAGATGATTATAGATACATGTATTTGAAATGGTTTGCCTTTTATTTAACAATTACATGTCATAAATATATACTTACTTAAGCATATTTACCAATCTTTCATTTCATGTTCATGGTAGTGTGTGGAGAGGATACTTATGGACTCAACTGTAACAACAGCTGTATGTGTTTTAAGAGCAATACCAAAAGTTGTAACACACTAAATGGTTCATGTACATGCAAAGACGGCTGGGAACTAGGAACACAACTCGATTGTAGTCAAAATATCAATGAATGTAATGCAACCACATTTACTTGTCCATCTAACTCAACATGTAGTGATACAGATGGTTCATACGAATGTAACTGTGACAACGGCTTTATAAAAACTGATGGAATTTGTAAAGGTATTGCTGAATATAGGAAACAGATAGAGTTTCTTTCTTTATTATATCATTATTTTGTGATAATAAAAATTGCAAAAGACGGATAACAAAATTCATCTCAATTACTAGGTGAAAATAGTTTGTTGCTGCTCTTTGTCTGATCAGAAATAACTAATAGATTTTGTTGCTTCATTCACTTTATCTAGGATAATGTTCAATCATACTTATTTCCTGTATTGTACATTTATTAATACGTTTCAATGTGCCATTCTGTGTTAATGTAAAGTTTTTTTAAGCTCATCATTCAGATTTGATTTGCAAATGTTCTCTGTTGACTTAGATAAAGATGATCATCTTTATTTCAGAACAGTTAGTTGCATTGTAGAATTCATGTCTAGATATATGTAAATCAAATGTTATGTCTCATGGCACTTTGCTTTACTATTTTAGAATGTAACGGGTTCAGTTACGGGGAAGATTGTGCGACAGAATGTGGATGTAATTTCGCGAATGCAGACAGCTGTAACCATGTTTCTGGAGAATGTTACTGTAAAACTGGTTGGCAGGGTAAATTCTGTGTGACGGATATTAATGAATGTTCCGGTGATAATCCATGCACTGAGAGCTTGAAAACAATTTGTACGAACAGCTTTGGTTCATATTCTTGTGAATGCGTCAATGGTTTCAAACTTAGCACCAATGGTACATGTGAGGGTAAGTGCTGTAAATCTTCTTGTTTTTTTTGTCTATCAATATTTTAACGTTATATTGGATTCTTGTTTTAAAGCAGAAATTTGTGTTTAAATTGTCTGATATAAGTTTTATTGTCAACAAATATTCATTTAATTTCAGACACAGACGAATGTGAACTGGGTACTGACAATTGTGTGGAGGGTGTACAGAAATGTAATAATACAGTCGGCTCATATAATTGCCAATGTGATGTTGGCTACATTGAAAGTGGAAATGAATGCATTAGTAAGATATATCTTTTTGATTTTATCTCGGATCGATCTGGCATATATATGCTGACCTCAAATGATATAATTTCTTCTAGTAAAGGCAGTACTATGTCGCTTAGTTACTCAGTTTGTATTCAGTGAGAAGTAACAAGCATCGTAATATTCTTTTGAATCTGTATACATTTGTAGGAGATTCTAACTTGTAACGCTGAATTAAATGTAGATTAAAAAGTAATGTTTGAATGATTGTAAGATATGGAGAGGGATGGTTCCCCGACCCTCACATATCCATGTACGGGGAGAATAAAATTCATTTGAACTGGGAAAAAAAAAATAAAAATAAATAAATGTAGATTACATATGATATGGTGTTAATTATTTTGTTAAATATTTGTAATAAGATCTGACATTTTAGATTGTACTGAGGGCAAATGGGGAGAACAATGTGCCAATGAATGCAACTGTGATTCTAGCAATTCGGAATACTGTAATCACAAAACCGGTTGTGTTTGTAACCCTGGATGGCAGGGAATAAATTGCACGGAAGAAATCGATGAATGCCTATCTAATGTTTGTGTAGAAAATTCATATTGCAACAACACTATTGGGAGTTACACTTGCACCTGTCATGTTGGATACAAAACAAACGTCGGAAGCTGTCAAGGTAGAGCGTTGCGTCTTTCATTCTTAGGGGAATAGAACATCGACATAATCCTCTACGTCTTTTCAGAATCAATGAGATTTTATATTTGAAACAAAAATCAAACCTTGAAATTATTTTAACCAAAGTAGATTCGAATCCGTTCAACATTTGCTAAACCACATGCACTATTATCACTACTTGGCCGAGAGAGGTTGTACAAACCAGCTGTGAAATTCTTTTAATCACGAGCTAATGTCAAGTTGATTATATTGACGAATCTATAGAAGACGTACATGTAAACGATACATATATATTGCTCCATTTGAATAAAAATTATCTAGCAATACAAATTCAATAGGAATACAAATCATGTTCTCTCGTATTTAAGTAGATGTAAAGTTATGTAAATTGTCAACTTTAAACTGTCAGATATGGAACGCCATAGCTGCCTTCTGATGACTTTTAACATTTCGTTCTGTGCATTTGTCATTATGTTCTGTAGTTAAGTTATTTCGTTCTGTACATTTGTCATTATGCTCTGTAGTTATAACATTTCGTTCTGTGCATTTGTCATTATGCCCTGTAGTTATAACATTTCGTTCTGTACATATGTCATTATGCTCTGTAGTTTAGTCATTTCGTTCTGTGCATTTGTCATTATGCTCTGTAGTTATAACATTCCGTTCTGTACATATGTCATTATGCTCTGTAGTTATAACATTTCGTTCTGTACATATGTCATTATGCTCTGTAGTTATAACATTTCGTTCTGTGCATTTGTCATTATGCCCTGTAGTTATAACATTTCGTTCTGTACATATGTCATTATGCTCTGTAGTTTAGTCATTTCGTTCTGTGCATTTGTCATTATGCTCTGTAGTTATAACATTCCGTTCTGTACATATGTCATTATGCTCTGTAGTTATAACATTTCGTTCTGTACATATGTCATTATGCTTTGTAGTTACAACATTTCGTTCTGTACATATGTCATTATGCTTTGTAGTAACGTCATTTCGTTCTGTGCATTTGTCATTATGCTCTGTAGTTATAACAATTCGTTCTGTTCATTTGTCATTATGCTCTGTAGTTACGTCATTTCGTTCTGTGCATTTGTCATTATGCTCTGTAGTTATCACATTTCGTGCTGTGCATTTGTCATTATGTTCGGTAGTGCACGCACTAACTTCTTTACGTTATGTGGATATATTTGCTGTGACTTTTAACAGGTGACACCGGATGACGTTTTCATTTCAGCTTAAGGTAGTGATCTTCTGAATAACGTAGGCATTGAATGCCCAATTTCCATGAAAGGGCAGTAGTATACTATATGGGAAAATAAAAGTTTACAATAGATTTCAACAAATGGGACAAAAATATCAGGAATTGAAATACAGAAATAGCTTCCTTATTGAATTTAAAATACCCTTTAAAACGGCCATAAGAAAGATGCCCAAAACTACGGAAGCCCAAACGTGCCCCTTTGTTTTTTTTAATTAATTTTTTCAACTTACTAAGTTGAAAATTCAAGATACTAGGTTGTAAATTCAACTTTCTAAGCTGAAAATTCAAGATACTAAGTTGAAAATTCAAAATACTTTAAGTTGAAAATTCAACTTACTAAGTTGAAAATTCAAGATACTTAGTTGAATATTCAAGATAGTAAGTTGAATATTCAAGATACTTAGTTGAAAATTCAATTTACTAAGTTGGATATTCAAGATACTAAGTTGAAAATTCAACTTACTGATTTTCAACTAAGTATCTTCAATTTTCAACTTAGTAAGTTGAATATGCAACTTAGTATCTTGAATATTCAACTAAGTATCTTCAATTTTCAAATTAGTATCTTCAATTTTCAACTTACTATCTTCAATTTTCAACTTAGTTAAAATTCAAGATAGACTAAGTTGCATATTCAAGAGACTAAGTTGAAAATTCAACTTAGTCTCTTGAATATGCAACTTAGTCTATCTTGAATTTTCAACTTAGTAAGTTAAGTTGAATTTTCAACTTAATTATGTTGAAAAAATTAATTTAGAAAAAAACAAAGTGGCACTATTAGGCTTCCGAACAAAACACAAACTAGATGGAACAAAAGCATATGTCTCCCTATGGCAGTTTGTCAGTAATTGCAATACTGATTAAGGATTTTCAAATAAAATGAATACAGAGAATTCAAGAAAATAATTGAATTTCATTATTTCACCTTCAATGTGTTAACTACAGAGCATAATGACAAATGCACAGAACGAAATGATTTTACTTCAGAACATAATGACATTATGTACAGAACGGAATGTTATAACTACAGAGCATAATGACAAATGCACAGAACGAAATGACTTAACTACAAAGCATAATGACAAATGCACAGAACGAATTGACGTAACTACAGAGCATAATGACATATGTACAGAACGAAATGACTTAACTACAGAGCATAATGACAAATGCACAGAACGAAATGTTATAACTACAGAGCATAATGACATATGTACAGAACGAAATGACTTAACTACAGAGCATAATGACAAATGCACAGAACGAAATGTTATAACTACAGAGCATAATGACATATGTACAGAACGAAATGACGTAACTACAGAGCATAATGACAAATGCACAGAACGAAATGACGTAACTACAGAGCATAATGACATATGTACAGAACGAAATGACTTAACTACAGAGCATAATGACAAATGCACAGAACGAAATGTTATAACTACAGAGCATAATGACATAATGTACAGAACGAAATGACTTGACTACAGAGCATAATGACAAATGCACAGAACAAAATGTTATAACTACAGAGCATTATGACATATGTACAGAACGAAATGACGTAACTACAGAGCATAATGACATATGTACAGAACGAAATGACTTAACTACAGAGCATAATGACAAATGCACAGAACGAAATGTTATAACTACAGAGAATAATGACATATGTACAGAACGAAATGACGTAACTACAGAGCATAATGACATATGTACAGAACGGAATGATATAACTACTGAACATAATGACAAATGATTTTACTACTGAGCATAATGACATATGCACAGAACGAAATGTTATAACTACAGAACATAATGAAAAATGCACAGAACGAAATGATTTTAGTACAGAGCATAATGACAAATGCACAGAACGAAATGTTATAACTACAGAGCATATGACATATACACAGAACGATATGTTATAACCACAGGGCATAATGACAAATGCACAAAACGAATTGTTGTTATTACAGAGCATTAGGACAAATGCACAGAACGAAATGATATCACTACAGAGCATAAGGGCAAATCTACCGAACGAAATGATAAAAGTCATCAGAAGGCAGCTATGGTGTTCCATAGTCAGACATGAAGTTTCAATTTTGAAATATATTTTGCTAAAGACAAAACAAATGAAATGTACTTTGTTTTTTTACCCATATATTATTATGTTTATTTACTTATTTTGTAATACGATGCTTTACAGAATGTTCAGATAACACATACGGCATAGACTGTGGTACACCCTGTAATTGTATAGCAATTAATACCGTGAACCCGTCAAAATCATGTGATCATGTAAATGGAACGTGCTACTGTTCTCAACACTGGAGTGGAACACAATGCGAATCTGATATAGATGAATGTTTGCTAGGAACTCATAATTGCAACAGAACGAATGAAGGTTGCCACAATGTAGAAGGCGGTTTTACATGTTCGTGTCTTCTTGGTTACAAAAGAGAAAACAGCACTCAG